>JAQIYA010000756.1:0-17085 GCA_034699355.1 Microtritia minima
TTTAATTGAAAAGTATTGTTTAAAAAATCATTCAGATAAATAAAAGCTTAAAATAAGCAAAAAGCCAATATTATAAATAAAATACAGAGGAGGCTAACAAATGATTGCTGCATAATCCAAGTAACTCGAGTTATATTAATATAATCGAATTATATTATAACTCGAGTTAAAATAAGCTCATTTGTTTGCTTTATATGGTTTAATTTAAATATTTTCTAATTATTTAAAATATTTAAAGTAATTTTTCTTATAATTAAATATATCGATTAATTATTTATATTAACAATACGGTAGACAAATCTTAGATGCAAAATGTTTATAATTAAAAAGAGAAAACTCAGGAAAGTCAGCCTGTTTTTTGAAAATATATATATGTAATTTGCAAGAAAATATAATTAGTATTTCAAACAATAATTAAATTAAAAATTCAACAAATAAATTCTTAATTAATTAAATTACATTCTTAATTCTTTTATTTTCAAGATTTTTTATTATACCCTAAAGTCCATATAATGAGCACCTCATGTACAATCAGCACACAAATAATTTTTGTAATGAGTAACTTAATTCAAATGAATTCAAATGTTTAATAAGTTATATGAATATAATCTAAATATTTCTTAGAATTTGTTGTAAGAATAACAATATTCTATGAAATTTACTTATTTATATAAGTGTTGAAACATACATATGTATTCTAATCGTGTGATGCGACTCAAGTATTTGCAGTAGACATTAGTATTAATATTGTGCAAATCGTTATTTCGCCAATTGATTCAGATGTACATCTTTAGACACAAATGAGTACATCTTTATGTGAATCATAATGAATCCAAATTTAAGAAATTGTCAATAATTATTCTAATTAATAATTCTTATTTAGAAACTAATCATCAATTTCTTGATTCATTTAAAGATGATTTTGATGAATCATGAATATATCTTTTATTTATAATACAGAGTAAACATTATTTATAGAGATTTTTCGGTAAATTTCATCACAAATCGTCCATTTATTATTATAATCAAGAATAAGTCCAGTTAATAATTCCATACAATTTTAAACTTAGTGAAAGCTTTTTTATAAATTTACACTAAAGTTAAAGGTTGAAGTAAATAAAGCACTTCAAACTATGGGCTTCAAATAAAAATTTAAAACGCTTAACATTCAGCCACAGGTATAATGAATGGAAAATTAATAAACTGTGGATTAAAAAATTTAATATAACTAATATTCAAAATCTTACCTCACATTTAAGATACATGTATTAAAGTTAATTTAATAAATAATTGGAGATAATCATTCAAAAAAATTATTTTCCTTTAATAATAGCTATCATTCATAAAATCATATGATGTAATCAAAATAAAATTAAATTAATTTTGATATCTAACAGAAAAATTAAATTTTTTAAAAGAAATCTCGAAAAAGCTTTTAAAAATCCAAAATTGTCAAAAATAATAAACTAGAAATAAACAATTAAAGTTAAAGCTCAGATAAGTAGCAATATTGTAGCCGTTTTAAGCAGAATGAAAATGATTGAGCACTTCTGCAGTATTCAAGGATACAAACAATAATCGATTTTTGCCATTATTCTCTTTAATATAGTAAATGCCATTGTGTGCCATTTTTACTGTTATTAAGTTTTAAAAGCACAAAAATAATGAATATTTAATATAAAAATAAACTGACACCTATTTTTCGATGCCGTAATAACTATTCAAATATCATCAAAACATTGATAATAGTAAAAATTGCATTTTTGTGTCGACATTAACTCATATATGTTGCATACATTTTGTAGCGCCGTTTTGTGTGGCTATTGATTTCATTTCATTTCATTTCTAAAAGCTTCTAATATTGAATTCACATGTTATTAATGTGAGAGTTAATAACAAATATATTTCGAGTTAATGTTCAGGCCATCAATTAAACGATTACAATTTCATATCGCCATTAAATAAGTTATCCAATATTTTTACTTTTAAAATCCGAATTTTATTTTCGCATCGCATTCATGTTTATTGAGATAAGAAACTTGCTTTTCTATTATAATAGTTTTTTTCGTTTAAATATTTTATTAAATACAATTTAGTTGGCATAAAACACTGCTTAAAGCAAATCAATGAGCAAACAATCTATGATATTATAAAAATGAGACAACTGATGAATGGGATTTTGATTTTTCTTCTTCCATGCAATGCTAAGAATCTTATTATTGAGATCAACTTTTAGCGATCAACAAATATTAAGTTATATACGAGTGCAGCCCATGGCAGACATTATGAGAAAACATTCTAAATGCAAATTGAATATAGAGTATAAGTTGGGTAATATAACGAGTTTATAAGACTTATGTAAGTCAAATTAAGGACAGGCTTAAAGTTTTTACAAATTTATGGCTCACTTGTAATTAAATTTTTTGAATTGAGTAATTTAAAAGTGAAGCTTGAATTTTATAACTAATTTATTTTAAATTATATCAAAAATAATTAATGAATGCTAAGAATAACTTTTAATTTAATTCTATTTAATAACTTCATTATTGGAAGAATTGTAATGAATTTGAAAAAAGCGACTATTGGTGTAATATCTGGTAATCATAATAATCATAAATATAACGAGTCTTATTTAAAAATTATGAATTTTAATAAATAATAAACTCTTTAATTTTTGTTAAATTTTCTACTAATATCAGATTAAGATAACTAATAATTAAAACCAAAGTTTCTAAAAAGTCCTTTGATTATTGTTACTCTTATTATATTTATTTGAAATGACACAAAAGCAGTCATTAATTTTTTTGTGCACAATTTATATCTAAAAAACACGAAAAATTCAAAATTCTGATCACACCAGAAATAGTGTTTGATAACATCAAGACAAGAGTGGAGTTTTTGAAGTTATCACGAAAACGACAGCATTTATGTTATACATAACATGATTGACGATTGATTATTCAAAAGTTAGAGACATTTGGCTGCGACCAAAAGAATTGACACTTATTGTGTGCACACTCGAGCACACTGTTATGAATGTCAGGCCCTATTCAGAAATACAAGTATAATCCATGCTCTTAAATGCATATTGAAAATGCCAATACAATCCTTATTATGCATTATTTACGAGAAAACTCATTCGCGATATAACACTGGATTTCGAAAAGTTTTCTAATAACTTATGAATGAAGTCGATTGTGCGCCACATTTGCCTGTGTTATCAACTCTTTTCTTCGGCTTTTGATATTCGGCTTTCTTTAACCCAATATTTTAAATATTGATATTATAAATATATAGAATTCTGTGCTCAACGCAATAATTTTATCCAATATTAAAAGGGAATTTTATTTTGAATGTAATAAAGAAATGATAAGCCTTTAATACAAATTGAATATTATATTAAATTTAGGTTGCGCTACATATATATAAATTTATATGGAAAGCATAACCAATATTTTCGATAATAATTGAAGCAAAAAGCAAATGGCATTCAAAAAATTTTGAATTGATATATGAAAGAAAATTGTATGCCTTTGTTTGAAAATAAAAAATAAATAATCAATAAAGCTATTATTATGGTAATAATGATCATGGTTTACACTTCTCGAAATTAACATATTTTGTCAATGATGATGATAACTAGCGCTTTGCCATTTACATCCAGATATTATCGCCTCAAAATTTACATACAGAAAATATTGCCATAATTTGGTGTTGCAATACTAAATATCATCTTTTGTATATTTATATATATTTATGCGATCGACTATAAAGGCAAATATTTTCATTGACATTTGTTTCATAAAATATTTTTTGATTTAATTTAAATATTTCAACTATAATTATCGAATTTCACGACAAATTTCACATATAAATTGAATTTATTTTGACAATATTTAAATTAAGTTATATTTTACTGTTATAAACTGATATACATATAAATAAAATAATATATGTATATCAATGCATATATAAATAAAATGTATGTATACATATAAATAAACATATATTTTATACATCTTTATTTAAAATAAATTCAATATTTATGATATTTAAACAATTTATCGTAGTATTTAGATTTAAATAATCTGACATAAGCATGACATAAGCATTTGTTATTAATTTCTATCTTAACTTTTAGAAAAGATATCTAATTAGTGATTAAATAAATTTATGGATTAAAACCATAATGAAAATAACAATATATGAGATAAATAAAGCAAAATCAAAAAATCCAATGCAAAGACCAATACAAAAATCGCTGTCATTAAGAGCCAACATTTATATCTATGACCATATACTTGGGTATATAATATAAATCGATAACGAAAGAATATTTTGCTTCCTTAACTAAAATATGTTAGTTATTTATGCATTCAATTTACATGCCATAATTTGATAAGAAGCTCGAATGACACAGAAATTCATAACTTAGATAGAGATGACGATACGATTAGATGTCAACTTTCAATTATATACTGAATATAATGTCTACTAAATAATGAAAAGATTTTGCGAACTCAATCAAAGTTTTGCGCCTTAAATTTAAAAGTTTATTTTGATAAGTTGGAAATAACTGTCATGTTTGACACATAAGCGATAGCTAGACGTTAGTTTATATAAGAAACTTTGAAAATAACAACTTATCCATTTCGCTAATTATCCAAATTTAATGCGTTTCTTATTTTAAGTAGAATTTTATTTTAAAAGCAATTCAGAAAATATAGTACATATACAGTACATATTATGTAATATATTATGTAATAATTTTTTAATGAAATTTTATATTTGAAAAGCGTAAATATGAAAATTTTCAATAAATATTTGTTTGTAATTTCATATTAAAGATATGTTTAATATTTAAATATAAAAAAAAATAGAATTTAAATCAAAATTAATTTCTAATTTAGATAATATAATATATAATCAAATATAATAATTTCAGTAAAATCACAAAGTAATTATAAAGTGAATTCATTTTATGCTAAATATTATAATTTTATAATTAATGTGTCTTAAGTTAAAAGTAGTGCAAATAATTAGTCATTTAAGTAGAATAATAAAAATTAATCTAATTTATAAAATGAAATAACTTAATTTAGATTCATAAATTGTGTTATTCAAACAAAAGGTTAAGAGTTAAGTTTGAAGAGAGGTACTCTATATAATATGTTTTACATACAAATTATTAATTAAGATAAATATGTTGGATTCAAATTAAAATAAGTCAACAAAAAAATCAAGTAGTATTACTGCAATATATAATAAAATTATTAAAAATTATTGCAAAGTTTTATTCATATCATTATCAAAAATAAAAAATTCTAATTTATAGCAAAATACTATTATATTTGGTTTAAAATATTAAATTTTGAGATATATAAGATATATATCTCTTAATAAAATATATAAATAAAAAGTCTTGTAAACTTTAGTTTGTTTAGCCTCGATGTAAAATTAATTTAATTGATTAATAAATTTATTAATTAAACATTAACATCTAATTAAATCATAGTAAATAATTTTGATAAACTTTTAAAAATATTAAATAAATTTGAATTATTTAAAATATATTTTATTAAACAATAAAGTCTATCAAAAAATAATCGAAATTGTTTTTAAAAATTAATCAAAATAATCATTTTTAAAAATATTTTTGCTTGAATATACATGCATTGCATGCTTTATTTTCCTGAATGTAGAGTAAACTTGAAATTATCACAAAAGTAAATACAAGGAGAACAAAGTGAGCGCGTTGTTGGACAGAGTAGAAAATTGTTGCTGCTTTATATGTACGATCTTGTTTTGTTTTGAATTGTCTTTTTAAGTCCTTTTATTGGTATTGATTTTGAGTCACAAAGCAAATTGAGGACTATTTTAGATTTAAAATACTGTATATTAAATAAATAAAATCAGATACCGTCAGGAAGGAAGAGTACATCAACAAATTCATGGCGACATTATAGGACTCACTGATAAATCTTTTCACGAGTCGCAGACAGTTAACATGTTATGGTTTTGTAAAAAAATCTTTAAAAGCAAAATTTTCTATCAAATTTTATTATAGATGAGAGAATTGTTTGGCGCAACAGAATAGGCTAACCAACAATGGAAACCCGGTATAAACATATAAAATCAAAATTTTTGATTTATTGCTAATACAATGGCTTAGATGTTGGCCTTAAATTGCAATATTTTTGTTTATAGTTTAAATTAAAAGGATAAAAATCAATTCATAAAACAAAACAAATATATTATTTCTAAAATTATATATCATTTTTTAAAGTTTTATATTTATTTTCATTTGTAAGATTTAGTTTAATTTTATATTAAGTAAAATAAAATAATTTTTAAGATAATATAATAATAATGCAAATAATATAATATAAATTAAAAGCTAAAATAAATTAAAATTAAAAAATTAATTTTTAAATTATTGAGAGAATTATTTTTCTTTATTTTTCCTTTTAATTTCCTATTATTAAGCACTACTGTATAAACGCTCCAATTTTGATTTTTTTGGTCTCATTTTTTGTTTAAAAATTATAGATTTATTCTCTGAACGCAAATTGGAAAACAACAACAGTTGCGTTTCTTCTGCCAAAATGCAAAACTAATGCTCTCGAATAACTTAAGCTTCCAATTTAAAACTCGTATATTTTTAGGTTTAAAAAAAACAACAATATAATTATCGACACTGCAGTATTGAGATAAACATCGAATTGATAATAATAATAATTAAGGCTTTAATTAGAAATTTGAAATTGAATTTATATTATCTAATATAATATAAATATATAAAACATATGTATTTTAAACATATATGTTTATAAACATATAAATTTTATATATGAAAAATTAATCTTTTATATACCTTAAAATTTTACTTACAAATTATTTATTATAGATTACGATGAGATTTACTAAAGATTTCATGAGTTTATTACTAGTCTTAGATATTTAATTCAAACAAAAGATATATAAGAAACATATTTAAGAATATGTTTAGTAAATTGAATTTATTTTATTTAATAAATTTATATTAATTGAGCAAAAATATTTTAATACAAATATTATCATTTGACACTAATTAAAATATTAATAATTTATAAAATATAATCAAATCTATATCTTATTAACATATAACACAATTATAGTTATGGAAGAGAAATATATAGAATTAGTCAATTATTAATATATTCACTGCTAAAATAATTATCGCATTGCGATTATTCAAATAATGCGTACCAAATGTTATTTAACTGTTTATTATAATTAATTAGAAAGAATTGTGCGCAATGCGTACGCAAAGCATATGAAAGTGGAGCACGAGGTGCGGACTCACCCGAGTGTGGTCATCGTGACAATTGTGTACCAAAACGCGGCCGGAATGCTGGCGAAAGTGGTCTCTTCCACATTCTTCTCGGCGTAAAACATAATCGTGGCGAATATAATGATGGCCATCGCCAGCGAGAACACTAGAAAGCCGAGTTCGGACGCACAACTTTTGAGTGTGTATCCGAGTATGCGGAGACCCTGCGAGTGGCGCGAAAATTTGAAGATGCGAAACACCCGAAACACCCGAAGCGTGACGAACGCACCCGAAACGTCGTCATTGTCTTTGATGAAGAGGCCGATATAGTACGGCATGATAGCGACCACGTCGATGATGCTCATCACGCTTCGCATGAATTTGCATCGATATGGCGCGGCGTACAGGCGGAGCAGGTATTCGGCCGTGAATATCATAACACAGGCGGTGTCCAAACAGAAAAACGCTACTTTGAATGTGTCGCCGCACGAGATTTTAATGTTAGTCCTCTCCCGATGAGCGCACGGAACCGTCTCCACCACGTTGGCCATCACCGACACGGCGATGAAAAATCCGGTCACGTAGTAGAACACTAGCGCCGCAGTGGACGTGTGCGGGTTCTCGAATGCCCGCCACATTTGCTGCCGAATGGTGCCCAACACCACATCCTTCGGGTCGACGCCTTCGGAGAGCCGGTCGTCGAGAAGGCGTTCGGCGTTTTCGCGCTTCCGGTCGCGGTAGTCCTCGTAACAGCAGTCGCCGATCACGTCTGGAATTATGCCGAAGAAGGCGAGCTCCTCGTCGTAAGACATGAGGCATTCGTGTTTGGGATAATGCAGTTTCCCAGTCCTGTAGTAGTTAAGTATGTGCCGAAAGATGTCCGGATCGCGATCGAAGAAGTACTCCTTCGAGTCCTCGTCGAAGAAGAACTCGCGTTCGTTTGAGCCGAGAAGAGTGTCGGGATATTTCTCGACTGTGTTGCGCCACGTCTCGAATCGGCGACCGCTCACGTTAATTATGAATTTTTCGTCCTCGCGCTTGCGAACCGTTCGGCTGACCGGCGGCGCCGGCAGTGGATTGTTGGCGATGGGCACCCAACCGATGGCGGCCGCGCGAGCGAACGGTAGCCACGCGGCTACTGATGCCATGATTTCAACACTTACTTGTAGAGAGAAATCAACTCTCTTTCCACAAACGCTTCAAACAAACTAAACTAAAGCTAAACTCCTGGCGCTTCTAAACATTTGTAGTCATAGCGATGTGTATTGACGTACGTATTAAAGGAGGAGAGAAGAGAAGTTTACGAGTGATGCGAATGGAAAGAGGAATCGTAAGGGAATGAGTGAACGGAGAGGAGAGGAGAGGAAAGGAGAGAGAGATTACTTAAATCTGGATTTTGCCAGCATCTCGTCAACAATAAAATGGGGCAAAACGCGTACTCTATAACCTTTCTCAACGACAGCTCAAAAATTAACTTAATGTTTCTATTGAGCAGATAAGAATGCAAGTATTGCTATATCAACGTAAAACAATAGCATTAATTATATTATAAATTTAAATTAACAGATCAATCCTAATAAATTTTTAATTTATTACATCTATGAGTTATAACAATTGATTTATAACAGCAAAATTTTAATTTTGAGACTAAATAAAACTTAATGCAATACAATTATCTTACATTGTATTAAACAAATATGCAATCATGTATTGCATTGCATGTTGTGTTATTCGGATAAGTAATGTGATTTCATTAATCTTAGAAATATATTCCTTTAAAAAATAAAATCTTTAAAAATATTTTACAAAATAAATGGTCAATAATGATGGAAGAGGTTATCAATATTTACGAAAAAAATTGAATTGAATTGAAAGATTTAACACTTTTGTTTTTAATCTAAAATTCGAGTAAACTACTTTTTTTTGACCGTTACTCGCGAGACAAGTTTTCATTTTTTTGACGATCATATAAAAGAGGCAAAAAATTGTAATTAATTATTACAAAATAAAAAAATGTGAAATTATACAAATTTAATTCTATAAAGTGTTTGAGCACGTTTGGGAGAAAGTGAAAATATAAAATCTGAAATTAAATAATGGGCCCAAAGATGGGACTTATAATTGGAGAGAAATTATAGACTGTGACATTTAGATATCTTTGGCTGTAAAGCTGTACTAATTATCAACACTGTCAAGAAAAGTAAGCAAAATAATTATATTAAATATATTATTGTTCGTTTCATTTAACTGCTATGTTAAAAGATGTTTTTGCTAACAATTTTAATCCGTTATATTTATAAAACTGTTTTAAATAAATAAATATATAATTTCATTGAAAATCACTGAAATCTTTTTTCAAAAAAATGATATATTGACTACAAATTTCAAATATATTGACCTACATATCTATAGAAAATGTTTATATTAGGTCTTTAACTTAGTAATGACGCAAAATAATGACTATTGTTTGAATTTAATTTAAATATAGAAAATAGAATTCTATGTTCGATTTGATTTGTTTAATTAAAAGGGCACTCATTTAAGTTTATTTGTGCAAAACTAAAATTGTCTCATATCGATACCATCACAATCTGAGGAGCGGTTCCCAACAAAAATAATATTATGCATTATATGCTCTATAAGTTTACTAAAGGCAGTTCTTCAGCAGAAGCCACAAGAAATATCTTTTCATTTTATGGTGATATAGTGTTAGTCTGTGAGTGCAATCGATGGGTTAAAAAATTTCGAGAACGTGAATATAACCTCGAAGATGGCCATCGAACTGGTCAGTCCACAAAATTAGATAATGACCTCCTGAGGTCAGAGTTTGTGGCAGATCCACACCAAACACTTATCGAATTAACGGTAACACTCTGTGTCAGATGTGACTATTCTTACGCATCTCAAAGAAATAGAAAAGATTTGTAAGCAAAGAGTTTGTTTACCTCAAGATTTGACACATGAAAATATAGCTAAAAAAAGTGAAAATTTTCAATTCATTGATATTACGACAAGAAAGAGATCCATTTGTCAAGTTTTACCACTTTCACCTTATTCTCCAGATATTGAACCTTCAGATTACCATTTGTTCCGTTCTCTCCAACGTGTTCTTAGTGGTAAAATTATACGATAAAAAGATGGTGTCCGAACCGAGATGTCTAAATTCTTCAGCTCATAACTCACTTCCTTCTATGGGAGTGGAATCGAAATATTGGTCAAAAGATGGGCCGATGTTGTCGAAAACAACGGCCAATATATTGTAGATTAAAGTTATATAGTATTTTGTAAAATTAAAAATTGGTTTAAAAGTCATTTTCGGTCATTACTAACTTAAAGACCTAATAAGTATTTAAATGTGTAAAATTGAGTGAAGAGTTAATCTAAAAGCAAACAAATACATACTTATATAGATAATTAATCTTATTTAAATATATTTCAAACAAATTTGCGCTCAATAATAATTATAGAAATATAAAATAATTTTATAAAGTAATTGTTATTTTACTAAATATGCAAAGCTATAGTAAAGATAACAAATTAAAAATTTATTTTTACGTTCAACAAAAAAGAACAAAACAGAAGAGAATAATTTCTTAAAAATCCAAAGGTATGTAAACATAGATTATAGAAGAACTTGAATTATTTACTATATTCCACTTAATAATAATAATATACTAAATAAACTATCTTAAAAGTTATCAAAGTTGCAATTAACTTAGTTTTATGAGTATCGATCATAGCTATGACTAAAATTTTTTGTTTTCAAAATTTTATATTTAAATTTTCCGCAAAAAAAAATTATTTTTAAGTAATTTATGGTTATATAAATTATCCATTATTAATTTTAAAATTATTTAAAAATAAAGAAAATCAATATCAATATTTAAAATATATCAATTCGATTACTGTGTGATATAAGAGCCAAATGATTAAATTTCCATTAATAATAAGTGCATTATCTATAGATAAATATTCTGGAAAATAGACATTTATTGCATTTATGATTTAAGTGACTTATTTTGTTTCGAACTTATATTAAGTAAATAAGTTGAATATCTATTAATTTCAAAATAGGCAAATATCAAAACATACGCCTCTATTAATCACAAGTGTCTCAAATTGCAAATACTTTCAGTGTAATAAAAAAATCAATCAAAATAATACGAAATGAAGGCCTAAATAATTTAAAGGTCAATTATTTGCAAGGTCAAAGGTCAATGTAATTATTTGTGGCCCAAAATGTAGGGGGAAATGTCATTATTAGCTGATGTGTGTCACGTGATTGGAAGTGATTTTTAAAAAAAGAGTTATCGATTTTATTAATCACCAGAAGTCGGAAATTACGGTTTAAAAAATTTTCAACAAAATGTAATTTTAAGTCAAATATCAAATAAAATATCAATTAATTGTATGCAGCATACAATTAATTTTCAAATGATGTCATTTTAATGACGCTTTTCAGATAAGAAAATACTATATTATAAAATATGTTTTGCTTAAATCAGATGCAATTCTACCCCTATTTATATAGAAAATAACCTAAAAAATTATATATTTAAATTAAATTATAAATATTTCAAAATATTATAAATTTTATATGAGAAATATATACAAAATTAAATTTAGTGGCCAACAGTTGGCCACAAACTGGCGAAACGTATGTCACACAACGTCTCAACAAAAGCGCACGCATTTTATGAATGAATGTTAGAGTTTCGCAATTTCGTCACATTTTATTACTGCACTCATTCACAGCATTCATATGTGAAATCGCGCTCCTTTTCGACCGCACGTCGAGAGCGCATCGCTTTGACGCTCGTTTGCCACTCATTCGCACTGTGTTTCGCACTGCCATTCAGTCGAAATGAACGCCAGCGCTAACGAGAGCGGCATTGAGTGCGTGTCGATCGCCAGCGACGACAACAGCGAACCGATTGAGTGCATCACAATCGATAGCGCGTCAGTGGTCGACAGCGCCGCCGACTCGGAGTCGCGATTCGTGGCGCCCATCGAGCGCTACGCCGGCGAAGACTACTGCGAGAGAGCGAACCTGAGTCGGATGGCGGAGCGGTCGGACGAGGTTATCGACGACTACAACGAGATGTACATCGAACAGATGCTGTCGAGAGTGCGCGTCAATGAGGCCCACTTCGAGGACATCGCCGACTATATCGACAGCATTCGCGTCGCTGCCGACCAGTCCGACGACGACAGCGAGCGCTCCGTCGATGACGACGAGGGCCGACCAGTGAGCGCTACTAAATGGACGCCAAACGTGTTTCTGCCGCCCAATGAGTGTCACACGGAGTTCGTCGAGTCGGCCAACTATTTGGGTATTTATGCGTTCACTTCAGTTCACTTCGCGTTTGCGTTTCGCTGCTTATCATTGGCTTAAGTGTTGAATTGCATTATTATTGATTTATGGTTATTCTCTTGTTTATAAAAGATATTCTATACGTGATTACCAATAGTGAGTGCAATCACACTCATTATTGTTTATTTTGATTTGTACGCAATCTTTTTAATCGCTATAAATAATAAGTTTTGAAGCAATTGCGCAATTGGTATGTAATAAGAGATGCATTAACCGTTTTAATAAGTTTTAAGCTTATTTGTTATTTTAAGCTTAATAGTTGCTATCTTTTATTAATTGCTTTATCGAATATTGAAGAGTGAGTGAGATTTGCTTTTCATTATTTGTCTGCAAATTGCAGTTAAAACAATAAAAATGAATAACTCTAAGCGCAAAATAATAATCACGAATAATTCAATTCGCGTCAGAATTGATAATAATCTTTTCAAAGCTAAGTTTATACAATTATTTATACAAATCTTTTATAAAATAATTGTTTTATGATAATTAAATAAAATATTGAATTCAATGATTATGATTAAAACTTGATTTCAATATATAGACCCATTGAGTGTGAAGACTGACTTCTGTCTGCGATACTCATCCAACGATTCGCTTCCATTTCCACTGCCATTTGATTCGATTAGCAAAACAAACGGATTTTATCAATCATTCATAGAGAGACTCAAAGAAGCGAATTGCGTTCCGCGAACCATTCAATTGCAGAGCTGGCCATGCATTCTGAAGGGCCACAGCTTGACATGCATTTCGGGGCCGAAAAGTGGCAAAACTAATTCATATTTAATACCGCTTATGAATTGGTTCGATAGCGACGAACTCGACAACAGTCACATTAAATTGGGTGCGATTATTGTTTGCAGTTCTTCGCGAAGGACTTTACACGTTTCGAGGGAAGCGAATAAATGGAAGTCTATTAAAGGCAATAAAAGTTCAAAAGTTCGTATCGTTGTGTTAAATAAATCGAATGAAGTCCATCAAAAAACTGCGGTTTTGAATGGATGTGATATTTTGATATGCACTCCGTTGCCATTACTTCGATATATTAAATCTCATGTTAGTGAATAAGATTTTATAAACAAATTATATGTTAACAATTATTTCTATAACAGATTATTAATGATAGTCTAAAAAATATGCGATCAATCATTATCGATGACGCGGACATATGTTTAGCTCTTCACAGGCAGACTATTGTGGACATATTTATAGCTTTAGCCTCAAACAAGTGAGTGTTTGTTATTTGCCTTAATTGTCAGCTAATTTAATTTAATTTTTTTAGAAATCTCAAAGATATAAGTAATCAAAAAAATGCTGATAAATATCGTTTATTAGCGCTTCAGTCTATTGTTTATTCGGATAAATGGACTAAAGATATTCAATGGTTTTGCAAAGAAGTACAACACAATCCGTTTCTGATATTCGCTTCGTATTACGAGGCGTCCATTGCTTTGAACATTAAATGTAAAGTTGTGTTTTGCGAAAAAGAAGACCAAAGAGAAGCGAAATTAAAGTCATGCCTGGTATCAAATAAAAACAAACGTCAAACGGCTATCATTTGCAGATCTTATGATGAAATAAATTTTGCGCGTAAATGCTTGAAATTAAATGCAAACCAATCTCTTGTGGTAACAGAAGATACCAATCATTTTAATTTGGAAGCTATTAATTCTCAATGGAATAATAACGATAAGTATCTGTTTATCACTGATAGCGCGACGCAGATCTTGCATAACTTTGATCGCAGTAAATGTATTATTCACTACAAAATAAGCGATAATTTTAACGCAAATTTTGGTCATCGATTTCGATTAATGAAACACTATTTAAAGCAATATAATCCGCTTTCGAGTGACAAAAAATGCGATTTAATTAACTACATATTAGTCACTTCTGATGATATAATTCATTGTCCAGAATTAGTAGCTTATGTGAAACGCGTTTATCAGTCAATTCCTTACTCTGTTTCACTATTATTTAAGTCAACATTTCGTTCACTTTGCTCTTATTATTGCTGTTTCGGCAAATGTCCCTTAAGATCGTCTGAATGCAGTTATCGGCACTCTTTTGATAATGACGACACGTCCGATTTAAGTTTACCAGCAAACGGTCAATTAAAGTTGGTTATTACGTATGTGGTGAGCGCTAGTGAGTTCTATATTAGGATTAATGAGTATCGAAACCAAAACAATATCGATGGCAAGTGGCAAACAATGAGTGCCAAATTTGATGACATTAAATCTAAATTGAATGAATTGAGAGCAACGCCTTTTAATACTTTGAAAAAGATAAATATTGGAGATATATATGGCATTTCAGTGCGCGGCGAAGTGTTTAGAGTTCGCTTGATTCAAATATTGGGCGACGAAGAGCTCTATTATTATCAAGAGTACGATCCGAGCGATTCGAGCAAAAGAGTGTTATTATTTAGTATTGATTTCGGGCACAAATTTGTTTCGTTTTCTCGAAAATTATTTGCTTTACCACTAGAATTAGTACAAATACCAGCGTTTGCTTACAGAGCTTATATGTTCGGTTTAATACCGTTCGACAATGAATACGAATGGGACGCCAAAACTACGGATAAGTTTTACCAATTGATTGATAATTATCGTGTGAGGCATATCACAGCTTGGATTATGAAACAAATAAATGGAGTGTTTTGGCTCAACAAATTGAAAGTGATTGAAACTCTGGTTAACGTGGAAAATGCTATCAACTCTGATCCCATTGACAAACTTATTGAGGACAAGTTAGCGGATCAAAACCCACACAAGTTATTGCACTGCAATAGTGATTACAATAAAATAGTCACAATTTGGCAAAATCACAAAATGGCGAATCTATCATATAATAGTTTTTTATCAAATGATCTTTCATACGTAGTCATCAGTGATTTTTACAGTTTGAATGACATTTTTATAATTCTTGAAAATAATATCAAACAATTAGAAAAATTGGAAAAACAATTGAATTCCTTATCTCTACAACCGATCACAGATCTAACTGAAGGATTGCTTTGTTTGTGTAGATATTCTCCAGACTGTATAAATCGCGCCAAAATATTGTCGATAAACAGTGACGGATCGCTTAAAGTCTATTTTGTCGATCACGGAGAGACTGTTGATTGCATTCCAAAGACTGATATTTTTCATATTAAAGACACTTACGTGAGAGAACTGCCATTTCAAGCCATTAAAGTCTCTATTGTTGGCGTTAAACAATTAAAACGATTAACTCTCGACACAATCTGCGAGTTTACTCGCGATAAAGACGATCACTATATTATGATAATCGCGAAGAAGATTCGAGTTGAAGATGACATTTGTTATGTCAGACTTTATGTGGCGAAAGACAAAACCGAAATGGAATTCGTTTCATTGAGTAAATTATTAGTTGATAGCGGATATTGCGAGTACATCGACGGAGAAGAGGAGGAAATTAGTACTATAACTGTTAATAAACTAATGACTGAATCCCTGAACGAGATTAATGACGACTCGAGCGAGTATTTGAATGAATTGCAAGACTATATGATCAATAATATGTGTAAAGAAATCATTAAAAATCATTTTCAACTCAATGATCTCGAATTGGATGACAACCCATTCGAAGAAAGCGATAGTAAGGGCGAGTCTAGAATGACAAAAATTAAAAGGCAGTTAAAACTAATGGAGATATCAAAGAAAAGAAACAAAGGAGAAAAGGCAGACAATAGTGATGACGAAATTGAAGGCAAACAATTTCCTAAAGTAGACTACAAACCTGGAGATTTCGATCACAAACCGGAGAATGTGTTGAATACCATTTCATTTTACGATCCCGACGACGACTTGGATAATGAGCCACAAAACTTGGACAGCGATGAAGACGCGTACTTCGAAGATGAAAACGAAATGGACGACCCTTTATGAGCTCCGATTGCGAGCGTTTCATAATAGCTATTTTAATATTTAAGATATTGTTTTTGATGAATTGTTTCCATTTCCAGGTGTTATTATTATATTACATTTGAATTACATTTAAGTTACATTTATATTACATTTAAATAACATTTATATTGCATTTATATTTGAATCATTGTTTCATTCTATGAATATATGTATAAAAATAATGTACTATTTTATATTTCTTGTTTCTAATAAGAAAATATTTTATTATGAGCTTATTAATTGATTTGATATCTAATAAAATTACATATATTTTTAAGTACAATCTTTAAAATCGTTTAGAATTTTTTTAAAATGTTAATTAATTTTAGCATTTTATTTAATTAAGATAATACTTCAATATATTATGTACCGTATTCCCTGGCTTTGTATTAAATGTAATACTAAGTCAATTTTCACTAATTTGCGTTTTTCATAAACCCATGTAACACTATTTAGATAATATTACACCC
>JAQIYA010000757.1:0-17082 GCA_034699355.1 Microtritia minima
ACATATTACATATTACATTATGTCAGTGCTTCATAAACCCAAAGCAAAAAATAGAATCAACTTTTATATATATAATAAAATACAAAAATATTTTAAAACTACTTTAGTATAGAGAGATGTTCTACAAATAGTATTATACAAAAAGAGACAATTTATTATTTGGCGAACAGCTCTTTCCTGCGATAACTTAAAATCGTTTATTTGGCAATAACTTATCAAACGTTCATATAAGTTAAGAAAAGAATCGAAATTTGAAAGAAGATTGCAATAAGTATTTCTCGGATCAGTTAATAAGAATTGCAAACACATACACAATGTATGAATCGTTTGCTCTGTTCTGCCCACCAGAGGATGTGTGTTAAGGCAGAAAAAAAGTGGTGTGCATTGTGTTTATGTCTCATATAAGCTATTTTCAAATTGAATAAATTATTGCACTGACCTTAAAGGTTAGATAAATTTATATACCTGACGCTCTTTGAAAAGTTTAAGACTCTCGTCTATCGTGTGGTGATTTGGCGAACGTCTTGAACGTCTTGAACGTGTTGTCTCGAAAACCTGCTGCATCGGCACATAGCATAGCAGGTATAGCTCGCGTACAGCCATTGCATACCACATTACGATCAGCTCTTATTCTCTTATACCTCTTATACCACACCGATTTGAGTCCTCGCTGTGAATCATTTCAACTCGCACTCGTGGTGCTAAACAAACACAACTTCAGAGGAAGAGAAAAATCAAAAGTTGAACGATTACCGACTACTTTAGATAAGAGTTTAAGTGAATTTTGCAATTTCTTCAATATATTAGACAATCTTTATTATTTCATTTTAAGTGGTCTTCAGCTGTGTATGAGTACATTTACTTATGATGGGAAAAAAATTCACTCGATAGTGATACCCGTTTCGAGTCAGACAAACACAGTATTTATTATCGATGCTAACAGTTCTTTATTTATTTATTTATTGTTTTTATCTTTTTCTAATTTTATGCTTCTTTTGAATAATAATTCTTTTTGTATTCATTTTGGGCCATCAGTTCAAGAGCTGTTCCTTAGTTTGAAATATGCTAACAGTTTTAACAATATTTTATTTGCATAGCTGCCTATCTTTATGAGTCTACCAACACATTTCCAAATTTTTGACATTATTTTTCATTCCCCGGGCTTTTAGAAAAACAACATTTTATTTATTATTTTCGCATTAGATATGTAAAGTAAGCAACAAAAAAATATGGTCAGAATATTCAGTGGTAATAATTTAGGTAAATATGGGTTGATTAGTGAATAAAGCGTGAAATATGCTTCACATTGAGGATACCGTATGTCGATCTCAAAGATATCGTCACCGCATAAAGAAAGGGAGGCCAAGTTCGTGGCACATATGCCGCAAAGCAATCACACTCACCACTAAGTTGGGCCAAATTGTTTGCCCAAATTGTTTGTGCTTCGCTTGTTTCATTGTAGCAGTTGGCCCATGAATGCCGAATTTTTGATCAGTCATATTATGGATGCGGACAAAGCTGAATGTTTCGATGGCGTAATGTTACAATTTCTTACCATTATTTGCTTGCTTTCCCGACCCTATTCTTTCTTTTCACGTCTTTCTCTCCCATAATTTTTTCTTTTTCATTCACTACCGTATTCGACCGTATTCTCTAAATGCAAACTATACCGAATTTTGCTCATTCAAAATCATTGCCACCTTTTTAGCAATCATGCACTGTATTATTATTGATGTTACTCTAGCTGGAGGTTTGAGGCTTTGACTATTTTAGTCGAAAGTTGCTTTCATTGTAGCCATTCGTGAAATTATAGTCCTCAGTAATACTTCTTTTGTGTGCCTTCCGTTTCCATCGTTAATCCTCGAACAGACCTCGATTTTAGTTTAAGACTCACTCAGTGTTGGCTAAAGCCAGATAAATGCAAACTTCGATTTGAATTCAATCGCATTAATGCTAAAAAATTCAATAAAATTAATGATCCATAAATCAGCACAATCTGGTAAAAGTCTATTTCGCTAATACACTCTAAAGCTATCACTTTAGTTATCTTATCTAAATTACATTCTATTATGCTTTTCGAGTCCACTTTATTCGCATTCAATTTATTTACACAATTAAATAATTGCGCTCAATATGTGAGCCAAAAATTTAATTGCCGGCAACAAATAATGCTTAATTTAAAGATGCGGATTACAAGGTCGTAATAATTGAGACAATGATAGATATCGACTTGTATTGGCTCGAGAATAGCGAAAATAGGGCCGCAATGCTCGGCACAAGTGTTTGAAACACCACATCTGAAACTACATCTGAGACTACATGTGAGACTACATCGAGACTCGCTATTGCGTGACACGATGTGAAGCTCGATGTGAAGCTCTTTGGATGGTTAGCTCAGTCGTGACATGCCATGCCATGGCAGACCAGCTTTTGCTTTCTCTTCATTTACTTCATGCCATACTTCATGCATATGCTAAACATTCAAATATTGTATAACAATAATAGTTCACTCCATTCGAGCTCAACTCGTATCGAAACAAATATTACAATAGACTGGAGAAAGAAAACACATTTTTCTGTTTCATTATCTACATTTGATAATAATGTCAAATATATGAACAACTGATAATAGTGTGAAGAATTTGTAAACAATAAACTAATCTTTTCTTATTCGAGTGAGTGTTACTCGCGTCGCATTAACGACTGATTATAATTTTTAGCTTATTTTTATTAGATTTTGATATCCAATATATATTCTTAAGTTGTTATTTATTGTATTAATTGTTAACCTTTGTATTCATTATAACTCAAGTTATATCTAATTAATAGTTCTCAAAAATTTTATTTATTATCAAATCAACCTTTAATTATTATTTTTTTGGTAGAAATAAAACTTATTCGCATTAATAGCTGCCAACTCGTTAAATAATTAATACGTATTTAATTTGATTGCTTTACTGCATTGTTAAAAGTGCTCGTTTCAGCGTTTTATTAAAGGTTGGAGAAAAAGTTGAGAGCTTTAGAAGCAAAGCAAAAATAAGAGCTGAAAAAGAGAAAATGTTGATTCGCCCTTACCTTTACCTCTGCGATGCCATGTCTTTGCGTGATTGTGTTAAATTTACTATACAAGCAATACAAGCAATACAAGCGATTGCCATTCGCAGCGCTCGCTATCAATACTCTTACGAGTCTGTGTTACACTCATTTTGTAAAAAATGTTACTCCTAATCGTTAATACGATGTATATATCGTCATATATTATTGTTTAGTATATAATATTAACGGAACATTCTTCCAGATATTAAGGTTTCTTTTACGATATTCTTGAAAAAAAGAAAGAGAAAACTAGTTATCATAAATCTTAATGTAATAAATTGCTTTGATTTTTATTGCGAATCTTACGTTTTTTAGACAAGATATGCAATATATTTGACAAAAAGTCTTATCAGAAACTGGTTGAGCAGTAAAGTTATTCGATTCTAATTGATATTTATCTGTTTTTATTTTATTTTGGCATTTATTCATATATTTAAATTATATTGTCCAGACCTGACTGAGTCGACAACAATTTAATTGCTGAATATAAATAAAGGCTAATCATTTAATTATTTAAAATATGGACTACAAGGTCGTCATATAATTGAGACAATCATTACCGGCAAAATTAACTGACTGTATGTTAATTAAGAAAATGCAAGGTTTTCTTCAACCGAAATACTCTCCCGTATTGACTGTGCTATCGTTTTGGCAAACCTATGATTATAATTGTTGACACATACTTAAAGTGGTTATAAATAATAAATATCACAATAGCTTACGAAAAGAATTAAGAAATGAAAATTTATATTTCTGTTGGCGTATTACGAGGTTTAGTGCGTTTAATGTGTTTAATGCGGACAAATTTGTAGTCTCAAAGCATAATATTTATTTATAAAAAGATATACTGTAATCTAAGGAATTATTTTATCTTTATTTAAGCATAATTATGTCATTCTTTTAAAGCACTCATAAATCATTATATTTTTCCAAATTAAAAAAAGAGAAAAATTATTGCAGATATAATTGCTGTCACGTTTATATCATTTTGTACGTTATTAATAATAAGTGCTGACCTTATTATCTGCGATTCATCTAAATGTTGATCTCATCGAAATACAAAGACTTATCGAATCGCCGTTTGACGCCATTTGCGCTAAACCTGTGCCCACAAAATCTTTGAATGCGATCACAGAACAGCCATAAGTCGCGCATTCAAAAGAGGAGAATAACATAAATAAAACTTAAATCGTATTCTTCAACTTAACTCGCCTTAACTCGCTTTGCCTGCCGTTGCCTACAAAGTGATGCTAGTTTTCATGCACTATCACCTCATATCACCTTTTTTTAGTGATGGGGAGAAAGAGAAAGAGAACAGAGGCTTTAGACTAGCATTAAAGAGACTCTCTTTGTTGGGGATTAAAGTTTTTAAATGGTTGGCGGTATGAGATTGTGCGAGAAGTTCCACATAATGGCAAACAAAAATATAACTTTGCGAATATAATGAGAGCGCTTTATGGGAGCGATGGTATGGTATGGTATGTCGCGAGAGTTACACAAATTAATCATCGCTTGCGTTCGCACAACACATTCATACCATTCATTGTCCGAACAATTATTTTCGTGTTACGCCTTCAGCCAATTTCAATGTTTCACTTGTCTTTTCATTTCTCGCTTTACATGTTTGCCGTCTATGTTAGGGTTAGCCCGAAATGGTTCGGCTCTGTCTAATTAATTGTGACTGCATATAGACATATATTGACACAAGTGCTTCTAATTAGTGTTTTTGGCTAATTCTGGGTTTAATACTCGCTTAAGAAATGTTTAAATGTTTCTACATTTAATTACTCTCATTTTGTTTCGCTTATTTCGTCAAATTAATTCTAATGAGAAAAATATTTTTCAAATTCAATTAAGGCGATGAATGACGCGAACTCATCCAAACTCTATACACAATTAAATTATATTAATAAACTAAATTTTCAAACTTTGCAAACTTGAAACACGATAGAAATTCAATTTAGTAAAAACACGACTATTCCCATATCAATATAAAGGCAATACACGGCAATACATGGCAATAGATCGCAATAGATTGCCAAACATAGACCTGCAGCCAATTTCATTTGCCATTTCAATCGCCGACTATGCCTATGAGTGCGTTTGTTGTTTTTAGTGTTTCAATTTACGTGTGCACACAACTGTAATTTTTCAAACTCTTCCAGTAGTTTCCCCTCTTTTTCTTTTTTAAACTTTCTCACATTCAAAACGCATATATTGTTGGAAACCTCTTCGCTCTTTCCTTCTCAAAGACAAATTGTTTATTATAAGAATTACTTGAGAGCGAGTCTGAGCCGTATTTAAATGATTGCGAGTCAACCAAACTATTATCTATTTATGACTTGTTTGAATTGAAGACGAAAGAAGATGAACAATTGATATATTGATTATTTGATAGTTGAGAACAGCACTGGTATTGAGGGAGGGCTGAAGGCTAACCGAGCAGACATAGAACCGTTGTTTAACATGAATTGCGCGACATTAGCAGAAGAAGTAGTGCACAGGCCGATGGCAGCGATTTGCATGTGTTGCTGACATGGGCTGACGCTGGTTCGCACAAAGCAGTGAAAGGCCATCACTGGCATGCATTGCGTTTGTGCACTCAGGCTGTCAACTCTTTTCACTGACGGCAATTGTCGTGATTCCCAGTCGCGTAAATTATTGCCACCAATAAACACAACTGAAATATTGAATGAATGTATGCTCAGAAACATTTTATGTTTGTCCTCTACTCTGCCCTTTTGTTGCTCACCCCGTGGTTGAGGGATAATTAGTTGTTTAGCCTATTGATGGATATCATGCGTTCTCACCTTTCAACCATTGCCACCATTGCTCTATTTGCCAGTTGGCGTACTAAGAATGTTAGCCAAATAGGACGGTCGTCCCCACCGTTCCTACAGGTGTGTTAGCGTTAGAGCGTATTTGCTGATCTGACCAAAATCAGCTTAAGGTATGCAAAGCTGGTGTGCAAACCAATGTGTCATTTTTCTCAACTTATTGATCGCTATTGTTGCATATCCTGACAAGTTCTGGACAAACTCTGCAAACTCTGGTCACCGTTTTGCTCCGCATATCATTTTTTCAATAAATATAATACTATTCTAAAAATATTGAGCAAATATTTTTCGTTTGTCCATTGTTTATAGAGTAGAGAATAAAGTGGTTGCAAACTTGAAATCACTTTCTATTTTATTTTTGTGCATCAATTTGAGTTTATTGTGATGGATTATTGTTTAGAGAAACGAATACATTTTGTTGTTTCTTTACAATATCTCAAATGTTACGTGAAAATCGATAAAATGCAAATTTCGGTCGAATCGCAAAAATGGCAAAAATGGCTGACTTAGAAGACAAATGTGAGCGTATGATTGCCGACATTAATGCGTTAATGACGGCAAACCATACATCGTTATTGAACGCGATATACTGTTTCGGACACTTTGGACAGTCGGACTAATGGTGTGTTTGAGTTTCAATGACCATTTGAAATGCTATACCATAGGGAGTGCACACTATCCCCAATTGAATGATCCCTCTTCTAAGTAGTATATACTTTTGTCGGTTCAGTAACTCACTAATACTTGAAAGGATGAAAGCGTTAGTGAAACCGAAGCCGACTCTCTTCCCCCGAAGCCCACGATTGGTGTCCATTGGCATTGTATTGTCTGAATTGTATGGCTCTATGGCCAGGATATGTGAATTTGCAAATTGAGGCATTCGAATGGCATTTCTCTTTTTTGTTACTCTTTGCCAGCATTGGTGTGTTGATCGCTGGCGAGCATCGACTCGCTCAACGTTTCTGTACAGTTTCACATCAATAATAATTGGTTGCTCACAATCACAATCTCACGGGCCGTTCTGCTCCGTAAATGTAAAGGTTATAATCACTGCGAAACACAATCGTCGCATGCGATACACCATTACCAGTGAATGTATAAAAGACTTGATACTGTTTGCGTATATTCGCAACAAAACGCAAAACGGGAACAGAAAAGAGGAGTCTTGGGCTGAAAAATTGGTGACCATTCATCACATTTAATATGTTTAGCGCACAAACATTGACTGTGAGCCGCTTTCGGCTCACTGTTCGCCAAATTAGGACATTAAAAATAGCACAAACAGCACGCTTTATGAGATTTAATTAGTGTTTTAATTTTTTACTCTAAAGAACACATACAGACACAGAGATGTGATTTATATAAATGTGGAGAAAAAAGTTTAATTTAATTTTTTTTTGGCTCATAACTCGAACATAATTTGGTCGTTGTTCTAAAAGTTTCTCAACTTTTTTCAAGTTGTTGTGAAATATGAATTGAAGTGAAGTAATAAATTTCGATTTCCGGCACAAGTATTTGATCGCACATATGTTTCGCTGTGAGGGAAAACTATATATAAATTGAGAGCTAAAAGCAAAAGACTGAAATGTAATTACGAGAATTAATTTTAAAGTGGATTAACGATTGCAGCAGTAGTTGGCGAGTAGTGGGAGAATTAGTGAGAAGGACTGTCTCCCAAATAACTTACTGCGAGAGCGAGATATGAAGGAAACGAGAAACACATTTGGTGTGCTCATCAACATTAACTGTTTCACATGTCTCTGCCTCTCTGTCTCACTGTCTCACTGTCTCTCCTCTCTGTGCCCATCGCTTATCTCTGTCGACAGCTTGTGGTTTAGCGTAATAGAACGCAACTGTAAACAAATGAGACAATGGCTAACAAAAGAGGAAGAGTGGGAATTAGAGAAAAGATGAAAAATAGAGCGTGAGTCGCAAAAAATCGTCCCAACATTTACTTAACTAACGAATACTCTCGTAAGCCTCTAGTAATGCATATGAATGTAGTGAATGACTGCAAAGTAGATGCGAAGCGAATTGCGGTGATGGCAGTGATGGCCATTGAAAGCATCTGTTGGCCGCTAATGCTGTCTTTGCGACCACATTGTAACTGCTTTGCTAAAAAAGTTGCGATGCACTCAAATGTATTGTCTCTATCTGTCTGTCATACTAGAGATGTGGTTCACTGTTCACTCTCTGTTCACTCTCTCCTCCATTCAGTCTCATCGAGTCAGTCACTCGCTCTCACACTCACGCTCAGTGAACGCTCAGTGAATCTCGAATAAGAATTGATAGCCTCTCTGAATATATTTGATAACTTATTCATGCTTTCGCTTTTTTACACACGCTTTTCCTCGAAGAGAATGGGAACTCATAGTTATGTAGTTATTGGAAAAGTTAGAAATTGTATTTGTCATGCATTTTGATGATATCAACTCTCAAGTATATTCAAGTGTATTCCCTTTTCTTGCAAACCTGAACAGCAACAAAGAAGGCATCGACTGGCAAACAATAGCACGTTTATTATAGCTTTATGATAGCCGAGCGAAATGAGTGAAATGGGTCACAGGTGATCATATCGTTATGAAATGGTTTGACCAATATTTAACAATATTTAACAATATTCAAATATCGTTAGCTCTCTATCACGTCGTTAGTGCTCACTCGAAAGCGTTTTATAATTTTATTTGCGAACTCATTCAAGTGTATCGTTAATAACACATCAGAATAAGGTCAGACACACGTGATTTGCATCGCACACAGCACACCATCATCTGTGGTGTCGTGAAAGTAATGATATATCTCTGCCTACCGCTCACCAAAAAGAGGTTCATCAACATCAGCGCTCAACTTATAGCTGCACTCTTTTTGTAATAAGTTAGTTGTGCTAACATATTAGGATTGTAAGAATGCGGGGCTTAAGTGTATTCACCATTGACTTCGAAAAAGAAAGTAAAATTAATGAAAAAAAAATGTTGAAAACATTTCGATTGGGAAAACAGTGGGAAAATATGATGGCATCGCGCCATCAGTGGGACTATTTATTGGACCATTACTATATTAGCGTTAATACCATTTTCGGTTAACCTTCAACTTGATCTCATCAAACATAATAATAAAAAGCTAACATTCTTCTAAACGCAAATATTAAACGATACCATTGCATGATCTATTGCATGATCCGTTCTCATCGACACAACTCTTGAAAACCCACTCATGTGTGCGCTCTCTCGTCAAGAGAGTATAAAAAATATTTGCAGCTTTAATAAACGGTTTATGGAGAACATGCTTCTCTGTGTTGCGAATTCCTGCCATTACTTAATATGGCTGTTGCTCTCTGTCTCTCTGACGCTCTTCTCGTCTCTCCTTAACGTCGAAAGTCGAGCACAATTAGTTTATTTTGCGAGCAGTCTTTCAATTTTATGTGATTCAATGATCAGATTATTTTATTTTAATGATTTTCATCTCAGTGTGATGTTAAGACTGTTAAATAGATAAAATGATTTTTTTTTCTTATTTTTCAGTCGTGTATTTGTCGTATAAAAAGGAGTGGAGGATAAAAAAGTAAAAAATCTTTGCTCTTACATTAAAATGTGAACGTTTGAATATGTCTAGAAATATGCGTTTTGATATAATAAATGTTTATTAATTTGTTGTGAGTAACAACAAAACAAGCCAATCATGTTCGGCTAACTATCAGCACATTATTTACAATCTCGATTATTTTTAACGTCTGCCTTTTTTATTATTATTAAATATTTATTTAAAGCCGCAAATCTTGTTTCGTACAATTAGATATTTGCTTTTTATTGCTTTATTGTTTTTTGCTATCATTTTTGGAGAGAAAACTTTTTTCCGAGTGTTTAGAATTTTGCAATCAATTAAGAGAGCGATGAAACGCAAATGCTGTTGATTTTTAATGGTTAGCAGTAATTAATCAGTTGCGTAGATAATGATGACATTTTGCTGATGCATTTATCATAGAGCTTTAAAAAGGCTAATCTTAGTCTACCTAATGATAGGGCGACTCTTTTTAATAAGGAATAAGAATGACTCGTATGCGAGACCGCTATGAGATGTGATAATACAATATCGAAGCAATAAAAGTCGCTCTATTCAGCTGTTTATAGATAGATAGGCATAATTTATAGTGATTCGCTCTACAAAGTCGACAACAATGTCATCAAAGCAAAGGTGCGATAAGAATAGAAAAAAGAAATTTTTACCTTTACTATTGTTTGACCATAAAAGTAATTCTCTTTAAAAATAAAAGTTCACGCTCTAAACACTTGTACGCACTCGTACTCAATAAAAAAAGTTTCTTGTAAGGTATACTTTGGTATGTCTGCTAAATAATTAAAAAGTGCCTCGAATTGTAAAACAGAAAAAAAGTAATGAAGAAAATGCAGGACTGATGGCGTTTAATGACAAAATGAACAATGAGTATGAAAAAAGAAAGGAATTGCAATACACATAACATAAATTTTTACAATTGGAAATAAGAACCGCAGGAGGTTAGATAAGGTTACATTGTTTTTCAGGATTAACATCAGCCATTCACCATACATTCACATACTTCGCCATACACTACATCGCCATACACTGCTATACATTCACCATACGCTCAACAAATTATTGCTTTCACTTTCTCGTCTAAGCTTCAACGATTTTCAATATACCCACAGTACGCACAGTACGCACAGTCCGCAGACCAACTTTTCTTAAGTACAACTTTGCTCGTCTCCTTTGCTCTCTGCCTCTCTTCCCTCTCTCTCCACTCTGGGATGCCCTCTCCCTTACCCGCATAAAAAATTGGACGGGCAACGATGGCAACGATTTGTCTTGTTGCCCTGCCTCTCAATTCTTGTGCCCCATGCATGCCTTTTAACTTTTCGTGAAGATATAGGTGGGGAGGCTTACAGCGAAGCATTAAGAAAGTCTCAATGCTTTCTGGTTTATCGCTATAATATGCAGTTGGACTCGAAACTAGTTCTTATTATCAGCAGATTATTTTTATTTTTTATGTTATACTGAATATGCTTTTACATATCATTTAGAGTAGTTTGGATGAGACGACGATATGCTTTTATATAATTTTTTGCTTTTGCTATTACATGAAAATAATATCAAATGTGACAAAAATTCGTTGCGATAACATCGACGCGATAGTTATCTTGAAAACAAAAATCCCAAAATGTGCTTTAATTCATACAAAAGATGTAAGATTTTAATACATTAACCATGAATTGAAAATGCAATTTATCTTTTAATGTGTAACATGTATAAGGTCTGTATAAGAAGGGGCAACATATCAATAACATACACATTAATTGCAATTAAGAGCACTCAACACTTTTTGATAACAACAAAAAGCGGTTTCTTTCTATACCGCCACTCAAGTAAACATCCATTAAAGTAATATTTTATTAATTTTGCTAATTTTATTAAATTATCGAAACTATTTTTTAATTTGATGTGCAAAACATGGCTGATAGCATGTCAAATGAGATCATACGCTCAAGAAATGTTAACTAAATGCTAATGGATTGAGATTTGATAATAATGTTTGTGTAGCGCCACTAATATCTACATTTCAGGCCACTTTAATTTTACCTAAAATCGTGTTTTTTCTTCTCCATTAAATTTTAATGCACTTTTTGCTCAGAAGAGCCCACTATTTTAAGCCAACCATAAAAAGCTCGGCAGCACTATCTCAGGTCCGCCTTTGGGATAATAATATTTTAAGGGATAATTTTGCCATTTTGTAATTTTTATTTTGCTAAATAAACAAATATATACTTCAAATCGCGCCACAGTTTTGTATCTTTTTTCGAGTTGACAAATGAATAAATTTCAATGACTTCTTGTGCCGTTCGGCTATAGTCTGTGCCTCTCTGTTGCTCTCTGTGCGATCGATGGGGGGTTCAGATGAGAAACTGACGAACCTTTGAACAAACATTGGAGAGAAAATAAATGTTTCACTCAAACCGTAGGGCATTGCGTAACCTTCGACTCAAACGATTATTTTGTTGGATAGTTTCAAACATATTTCTAAGACTTTCTTGACTTTCTTGTCGTTCGTTGCAATTATGTTAACTCCCTTTTCGTGAAAAAATACACTCAACCTGTGCCCTAACAATAATTAGTGTGGACTACAGTTCACTTATTGCTAATAAGAAGTTTTGATCGTTTATTTATGTTTCTCTTGTTAATACTCTTTTGCTTAATTTCATAAACGCAAAAGTCTTAATTACAGGATTAAAAGAGCAGTCATCACGAAATTATTTTTTTATTTCTACATTTTTAAGGGATGGGCATTAATTTTTATTTGAAAAATTCTCTGCTAATCGATAATATATGCGCTGATTATCTCATAAGATGCAGATATGGGAAGTACTTTATGTGAAAATGTTGAGAGATGTTAAGTTTTTTATGTATACATTTAAAGCGAAATCCTTTTAATAGATTATTTTTATTAAATTTAGATTTCGTACATTTCATTTTGTCTTATCATTAGATTATGCAGTTATACAGAGTGTATATATTCACTTATATATATTTTCGTGGAAATGAATTTAGTTGTTATCAATTAGCATACCATTGAAATCGATGCGAGATTGTGCTGCTTTACTACAATGTCAGATCGCAGACACACATCCAATTCGAGCATAATTGCTGACAAGTTTCTTCAGATCACGTTTGAACCTTGCATTTCATGCATATTTGCATTCACTTATATTCACACACTTATATACGATGAATACATTATTTGTATTATTAGTGTAACATGCCTTTCGATGGGGTCAATGCTGATTGTATTGTCTTAATTGTTTGCCTAATTAACCAACAAATATCATGATATTTGCAGAGCAGGTGTTTTTTAATATTTTTCTTTGTTTTCAAAATAAATTACAAATTCTTTTAGTGTAAAGAAATTTTTTTTAGAGATCTCTTGAAATCCTTTATTATAATGACATTATGGCAATCAATTTGATACCCCTTTGGAAGAGATAGCGAGAAACTAAAAATATTTTTTTTATATGTCTTCACGTATTAATGGTCGATAATTTTAAAGTAGTGAAAAAAGTATATGCCCTCAGCGATACCCGAAGAGCCCACACAAAACAAGGTTAATCAAACAAAGACAAGGCTAAACATAAAACGTGAACAGAAAAACGAAACCGCAGCCACTCGTATAAGTTAAGTGTAATTACAATTTTAGTGATGTTTTGGTGATAGCTTTTTAACAGAAGGGGAATAATATATAACTATATTGTAAGTTATGCATACCTCTCGCGCATCATATAACTTACATTCTTCAGTCTTACCTGTGGACTACTTTCTCGTTGAGCCCAACGTTGTTTATTTGATTGCATTTTGTGATAGTTCGCCATATATTGCTGATACCCATTCGTTACCACCGTTTGTTTACCAACTACTAGCCTATAAGTTTTTAACATTTTTACGTTTGAATATATTTAAAAAATTAAATGAGAACAATTAAAGTGGGCGATGATGTGTATAATGAGAAAAAATTGGTGGCTATGAAAAATTTCGTGAGACTCACTCATTGCGAGCTTTGTTAAGCTGTCACACCACTTCTTTATGGCTAAGTTTTAGCAAAAAGTTATTAGTAAAAGAGCTAACGAAAGAGAAATGTAAGCAATTCATGGCTGGGAGCGAACTGCAAACTCCATGCATATTAACGATTGGTAGAGCTTTTCATCCATATCACCAAAATAGTTGTTCATTTCGTTTTTTCAAGTTATGGTAATAATAGTAAACTTTAATTTACAATGCAGTATGACTTACACAATAAGCCTGAGTAATTGCTTGGAGGCATACTTTGTTGAAATTGTCAATTATTAATGATCACGTATTAGAGCATAGAAGCAAGATATCAAATCATGCCTTTCTCGCCAAACGATGCCAAACGATGCCTTTCGATGCCTTCTTCCCAATCTCACTTTTCCTCTCTATCTTATATTTCACACCTTCATTAACACTGCATTCTAGGGCTGGAATCAAATATCTATAATTGTATCGTCATTTATCAAACACCGGCCCACGTATTGTAACGAAGTTGTTATTTATTTATGTCATCATCGATAATATAGTAGTATTAGAATTATTAGTTTGCAAAATGAAATTGTTATTTCATTGCCACCAAAATATAAAATTATACTCTCAATGATTTAACGATTTACAAGTTTTTAAGAATCTCTCTCTCTCTCTCTCTCTCTCTCTCTCTCTCTCCCCTCTTATTTTAATCATTTCTGTTTCTCGATACAAATATACAGCAATTATAAAACATATTATAAATCAAATTTGACAGCTTTCTGACAACAATTATTGAAAAATTTTTATATAGAAAATATATAAGCGAAAAATATGAAATAAAAAAATTAAAGATGGTAAACAAAAAATGTTGATGTTCGTCGTATTATTATTTCTGTGAACACATACTTACGCACTTTTCTCTCACTCTTCTCAGTCTATACACCTCTAAACACACCACTATGTGACTCATTTTAAATATCGTAGGCATGAAAAATCTTTGTAATAGTTGTCTGACAATGACATGAGAGCAAGAGTAAGATGTCTTTCGTCTACTTAAGTGTTATTTGTGAGCCGCGGCAGCGATTCTGCATTTTTGAAGTCAGGTTTTTTGGTTATAGCTTCTGGTTGTGCTCGTTTGGTGCCACATATGCTCATTATCTCGCATGTGAGGCACAATTTGGTAATTTGCCTCTGCGTTCGTTTCCTTTGCATTCTCGTCAGTTTCATCGCTGTCTCACTTGCCATCGTTTTAGGCCAGCTATAGACACAGCTATAGACAGAGCCGTAGCGACGCTTTCATTGAAAATAACTTTTCTCTCTCTTTGCAAGTCTGCGATGCGTTTCTTTCGTTGGAATAATTCACGCTCAATGAGTGCGACAAAATATGCTGAATGAGAAAGCGTTGGATGCGTCGTAAACCTCTTAAATATACAATCTAATTACGATATGCTATTTCGGCCCAACTCTGCGCCAATGCATAGCAGCCCGTTCTGCAAACGTTTTCTTTAGGCCATCATAATCACCATCAGTAGTGTGTACTTTCTTCGAGTTGTAAACTTGTAAATGCAGTAATAGAAACGCAATCGCTGAGTGTTGTCGACCAGTTGTTTCCTTCAGATCGTATTACTTGGCAAATGTTGTGCGAATTTGTTTTGGACCAAATTGCGCGTATGCTAACAGCAAATATCGTTTACGTATTTGATGTTTCGGGTCGACGAGAGTCGAAGAGTATCATATTGAGGATCCCCTCGTCTTCCTCTCTCTCTCCGTCTTTAGTTAACAACACTATTTGGCTCAAATTATACAATTAGAGAGGCGTGCGATAAGAAAGGCCAACAAAGGTCTTACTCGCACACATGATAATTGCCTGCCAGTTGTGTGCCTTCAGTTTAGTGCCTTACTTTGCCGTGTATAATAAATTTAGTAACTATGTATAACTATGTATTTGGTTAGCGTATCACTTATTTGAGCCAGTAATCAACTTTTGTGTTGCAGAAATATTTGCTGAAACAAAAAATAAAATACATGAGCGAATAAATTATATTTTTAATAAACAAACACAACGGCCGATACGGATTAAAAAATGTGCTTCTCTGTTAGCGGGAGGCGGAGTAGGCTTTCATCTGCGGCGGTCTCGCTGTTGGCTATTAAATTTTGACGATCAACAAGAGATACCTTTTTCATAGAATAACCTTTATAAGCATAATTTCATTTACAGTCTAAGCCGTGTTTAATATGCCAGACATGTTTGTGTTCGCCATTCAAACTAAAATCAAAACTAATTTTGCCAACTTTTAAGTTACTGCTAAAAACGGTATTATTTGCGAAAAATGATGAAATTCTGGAATGAAATGAAAAGCTCGAGAAAATGATTAAAAAAGAAATGAGCGATCAGAGGGCTAATTGGTTCATGACTTGCTTGTTCATAGCTGTTTCATAGCTGCTTCGACTGCATTCGCAGTGCAGTCATTTCCATATTACGAATATACACCTCTTGATTGAATTGCTAACAAGACTCCCATCCCTACTCTCGCTTTCGCTTCAATCTCACACTCGCAACACTCGCAACGCACACCACTATTATAAGGAGAAAAGAAGTTGTGAGCCCTCTTGTCTTATCCCCCTCTCATCAATTCTTTGTGTACAGTGGAGTATTGAAAAGCATTGATGCTGTTATCAGTTTTAGTAACTATCCTTAACTATCATACTATAATAATTCGACAGCAATGGCTATTTGTAGTCATTAGTTTTTTAGGAGGCTTTGCAACGAGACTGCTTAAGGCTTCGATCTAATGTGAATGTTAATACGGTATGCAATATATATGCTTAAGTGATGAGCACAACAAGTATTACTTTTTTATAGTAAACTGCAACTAACAAGTCTGCCTTTGAACGAGAAGAAGGCCTCCACCTAAGAATTTGTGACGACTCTCGTTTGAGTTACTCGCAACTCAGCCTAACGTTTGTTCATTATGATTATCGTATAAGCGAGTAGTTGTGCAATGCGTACGTTGTGTACGTTCGCTAATCGTTAAACAAACCAGTCTTAGTTAAGAAGTAGGAGAAAATAATAATAAGTGTTCGAGGAGAGCAATGAGGAGCAAACGTAAAGAGGATCTCACTGTTATTTTCCACATATGAAACAATAATCGCATGACTGGTAGACAGGCGTTTACCTCTATTGTGATATAATTTATCTTATGGTTTATTTTAGCCTTAAAATTTGTTTCGGCTTTCAGAGCCCAACCAGACTTTTTCAACGCAACGCAAATTTTGAATTTTTTATTTTCAATTTAACAAAAGGAAAGATTGTTTCATTTTTCATTAGAAATATTTTTAGCTTAATTGAGCGTTTTTATAACAAATGTGCTGACATTACGGGCAAATGCTTAGAGCGGAAAATTTTTCCATATATTTTTTGATGCCATGTTATTTGAAATGTTATTTCAAATAACATTTAGCTCAGACAAAAAATAACTGAAATAAAAGAATAGCACACAGCAAGGGTAGGCTATTGTGTGGACTATTTTAGATAATGGGTATCATCGCAGTGAGCGGTCGTTGTCCTTGAATGGTGCCGATGTTGTGCCGA
>JAQIYA010000758.1:0-17052 GCA_034699355.1 Microtritia minima
GGCCATTCGTGGTTCGGCGCCACTCATGGCATCGATAGAAAGTACTGTTTCGGAATGCCTTATTATTTTTCCCCTCTAAATACTACACACGAGAGAAATAAGTCGTTGAAGATTATCGAGATTACCACACATTTTGCAAAATACGGGTAAACGTCAAATTTTTTGTGATTTTTTTTGATTTTGTTGACTTTGTTTTTAAGTTATTATAATTTTTTAAAAATTAATATTTTAATTTGTATCCATTAAAGCGTGTGAAATTACTTATAATATAATATTACGAATTGAAATTTATAAAGTTTGGTTTACTGTATGTTAAAGCTATCCTCCATCGCAAGAAGGCATTGAGTGGCAGAGTTATTACAGGATTAGAGGGAAAATAATAACGCCGTACTACGAGATCGCAAACGAGACCAACTTTTCAGAAGGAAATTTTGGTGTCGGCTATAAATACGAATGCGAACACCTCTGGAATAAGTATATCAAAGCCAAAGACTAGATAATATCATTTCTTTTGCAAAATATTTTGAAATAATGACCAAATGTTGTTTATTTATTTATTTTAATTTTCTCTTTAAACTTTATAATAATAATAAAATAATTTATTAATTTTATTGATTAAATAAATTTACATAAACATGCATTAATTTTGAAATACATTAATAATTTAATGATAAATTATTTGCTGCTGTAAAATACATTTATTTGAAGACATTAATTAAATCAAATGTATTTATCCTCGGCGACCGTTTCTCTTCGGTCCGTCAGCGAAATCGTCGTCATAGGCACGACTATCACCGCCGCCATCGCAGGCTTCAACTGATTCTTTATCGTCTTTATCGTCATCAGCAGACACACTGCTGGCCATCAAGAAAAGGCCAATAATGGTTAACACGATCAAAAGTTTAGTCGAAACCATAGTCAAAATAATTTGTTTGCCCTTATTTTAAAATGTTTTATGACTTAATTAATTTATAAATTTATAATTAAAAAGTGTACGCAATCATAAACTCTCAAATATGGTTTTTATCTAGTGATGGAAAAAATCTATAAACCAATTTCCGTTACCGCGCTATAACCGTCACAATAAATCCATTACCGAGAAAATTTTAAATTTAGACTCCATTTCCGTTATTTAATTCGTTTTAATGCTAATTTGTAAAATATTTACATTATGTATATTTTGTTAGTGTAATCAGAATTAAATTACAAATTGTTTTAATAAATATTAGTTATTATATCAAATAAAAATCTATTATTATAAATTTTGTGAAGGCTATTGTTTCAAAGAACAATTGACAACTTTTCAAAAATTTAATTTTCTAGAGATAAGTAAAATGAGACCAATAGATTTATAGGAACTTATTTAATGTCAAAATATTGCTTTAATAATAACAAAAATAATTTTTTTTTATTAATTTATAAACAAATTTTTAAAAAATTCGATAAAATGATTGGAAGTCTTAAGTGGAAAGATTTTAAAAGATACTGCTTAACTTTAAGTCGACTATTTTTCTATTACCAAAATTATTAACTAAATCCTATATATATCTGCTGTCACTTTAAAAGTAATTTTTTCGATCTCTATTTTCAACTATAATTCCCAATTATTAATAGTCCCGTATGTTATAGCACTTATTAATATAAAAAAGCGCCATAAAATGAATTGAATTGTGTAAATAAGCCTAACAAGCAATTAATAAGGCATTTATTTTTCAAACAAATTTTACTAAAGGTTTAATTCTGTGGATCACAATAATGTTGTTTTAATTATTACAAGAAGGCAAATCCTACTGTTTGATAAAGTTAGCTAAAATGTAAGAGTTAATACCAAATGTTGTGAAAATTCTATAAAGTCAATAAGTAAATAATAATATTTACCAAAAATTTATTTATACTTAAGTGCGTTACGATAAAGGTTTTTTGTATGTGAGTTTGCATATGAGTAACTCAAAGATATCGCGAAGATTAGCAAAAATTTGGAATAAATTATTTTTAAAATATAGACATTAATATCTAATCTTAAGATGCATTACTGTTTAATTTTATAACTTTAGTTATTTAAAAACTCTTTTAAAAACAATTGAAATTTCAAATAAGTGTTTGAAAACATTGTAACATATTTGGTTGCAAATATGGTTCTGTCGTATTTCATTAGATATTTTTATGAGCTTTTTTGTGTCTTATTGTCAACAAAATAAAGTCCTAACAAACTAAAATTATTCAAGAAGTTGAAGCTTAATATATGTAATAAACAAATAATAGTGTATCCTTGAATTGTTGTTTGTTAAAGAGATATTTTAATAATATTTTTAAAAACTATAAGTTTATTAAAATATTTTTTGCATAAAAAGAAATATTATGGAGCGATTGAAAACTGGAATTTGTTGATTATAAAAGAAAGTTGATTATAGACTGTGTTGAGAACAGTGGATGTCGACTGTCGACTTACTATAACTTTATGCTAATAATTGTTTTAAAACATTTTAAATTATAATATAAATATTAATAATCAGTCATTTATTATAAAATTTAAATAATTAATTATTTATCATGATTTATATAAATTTTATTGTTATTTGAATTTAATATTTAATTAGATAATATTATATGATTATTCACATGAACTAAATAATAATAACATTAACTTAAAATTCTGAATATGCATGAAATAAATCCAAAGGGAAATTTTGAAAATAATTTAATCTATTGAGTGTTTGAATGATAAAAAAAATCACTTACTAAATTGCCTAAACCGACGTCTTGGGAATGAACTAAATACAAGTTTAAGATGGTTTTTCTTTTTTCATTTGATTACAGTCATCAAAACTTTACAGCGTTAAAAATATTATTATTAACCTTAAAACCTGAAGTCCTATTTAACGATTTGTCAAACTAATGAAAGTTGTTTTAAAAATTAAATGACAAATTTTATATATATTTTATAATTGTGAGAATATTAAATAACATTAAAATTCATATAAAACTTTTTACAATATTAAAATGTAATAAATAATGAATCGATATTCAAAATAATAAGGCTAACTATTTTTTAGTAGGCTTAAAATTTCTGTAAAATCAGTTGCAAATTAATTTAAAAATTAATATATTTAATCAATAATTGATACTACACTTTTGGAACACCTCTTATGCGAAACAAACTTTTCACACACAAAATTCTTAAAGCTTGCCTTTATTTAGTTTTATACATTATTTCTCGGCAGTTAAGATGAAAGTAAAAGCGTTAATCGTTATTTTAAATATTTTGCTATTACTAGTTTTTACTGTGTTGGCTCAAAGATTGTCGTGCAAGAATGGCAATTCACGTAAAAGAAGCGATACTATGTTGGCCAACATCACTACGTTTGGCAATTCAAGCAGAAAATTTCCAGAAACTATTGAACAGATTTCTACTTATTGCAAGTAATTTTATTATACATTTTCATAATCATCTTCATTAAAATTTTTATTATCAAAGTTTGAATTATTTTCTTAATTTTATTAAATGACTTAATTATATATATTTTTGCAAATTTTGAATCTAGGGATCAGACATCGGACATCAAAACACTGGAGAACTATTTAAAGCGCTGCGAAAAAGGTGTACAGAAACAGTTTATTTCGATTATACTATCAAACATTAAGACTCAAATGAAATTGATGTGCAACCGAAACACTAAACGACGCCAAGAATTGCTGGAGGCGTCCAAATGCTGGAACAACGGCAGTGATATATTTGAAAAGTGCAATCAAAACACTGCCGACAATTTATTGGCCATCAAACTCGCTGAACACAAAATAAAGATATCTCTAGTTTGCTGGCAAGTGATTGTTAATAATATATTTCATTAGACTATATTTGATTAATAAGTAATATACACTTATAAGGTTATACTAGTGTTATTCATGATTATTTTTAATAATAAATTAATATAATTCATTGACCAAACAAATCAGATGATTTTAACATTATTGTTATTATAGTAAGCATATAATAACTTGAGCTATAATAGGGATATGTTTAAGGATTACATCCATCACTTTTCATTATGGATGTAAGAAAAATGAAATTATTTTCCATTTCAATTATTACAAATGAAAATTAATTTATAATTATAAATCATCGAATTTTTTTAGCTTCTAATGTGTGAAAATCTACTGTTAATAAAAGAAAAGAAAAAAACAAAATTAGAGTAATATTAGTTAATAATTATTACTTAAATTTTTGACAGCGAATATAATAAATTTAAGAATTGCTACTTCGAAAACGGCAAAACCATTCACAGAGACATCTGTCCTGATAAGCATCTGAAGATTATGAGCGAATTTATTGATTTGATAGGAATTAATTCTCTGAGCATATTTTGCGGAGACTATATTACAGAAAACAACAGATGCAATGACTTGAAATTCACGGCGAAAAAACCTAATAACGAAACGGAAACGCGATCTTTCGTGGCAGCTATGGCTCAGATTTTTGATAGCCTTCCCGAAGTGCCCCTTCACTGAATCATTAGTTGTATTGTTAATATAAATGTTAAACAGCTAGTAATTTCAGCTATTAAACTGTTTTTAAAAAAATAATATCCATGTTGTTTAAAATTTTTTAAGTATTTTTATTTTAAGATATTAATGATAATGTATTAAATAATAAATATTTAAAAACAAACTTAAATTATCAATACTTACATTATTATAAGATAGATAGCGCTACGTTAAAACAGTTATTAATGTTAAGAGCAGAATGTCGTTGAATTCAATTTCATTTCAATTTCATGCTATTACTGGAATAAGGATAATTCAAAAATAATTGTGTTAATCAAATAAAATTTTTGATTAAACTCTAGACATACAGTAACAGTTACTGTAATGTTTAAAATAAGACTAACTTTAGCTTTTAATATAAATAGAAGAAAATTTCATTTACTTTAATCGGATTATAATTTATTTGGTCTTATAAGCTATTATTTGCACATTTAAACCAATTCAAGCAAAATTTTCCGCTTTCCTATTATTTCTTATCAATAAGTTTGACGGAATCATAGTATGAAATAAACAACTTTAGATTAGATATACTGTGCGAAAGTAAATGAATACATATTTCCGCTCTCAAATTAAAGCACTTGTGTTTACATTGAAAGCCAATACAAAATATTTTACTTAAACATGAGAAATAAATTGTTTGAATTGCAATACATCTGTGGTGTAAATCGAAAAACAAACACTCAACTCTTTCTCTTCAATAATAATAATTATTATGTCCTTAGTTTTAACTTAAAAATCTAACACTAATATGTAAAGTTTACTGAAAGTTTAAATTTGGAAAAAATGTTCTAAAATTTATGAAAATGGCGCCCAAAAAGCATACAAATTGGTCGAGAAAAACAGTTGGAAAGGGATATAAAACGAATCGAAGCGAACAAATCTATTACGTGGAGGACATAATCGATAAGAAGTCGGTCAACGATAAGGTTTACTATTTGGTCAAATGGAAGGACTATTCGGCGGACGAGAGCACGTGGGAGTCGGCCGAACATCTCGAGCGATACCAATGTCAGCAATTCATTGAGCGCTTTGAGAGCGAAAACTCGAATCACTCGAACAGCGAAATCAACGAAACAAAGCCGACGCCGTGTTTGGCTCTGATTGATGGCCGACAGGCGATGAGTATAGTAAACGCGGTGCGAATATGCGACGGACGAATCGCGTACGTGACTCGCTTCGCCGACTCGGACCAGCTCGAGCTGGTCTTATCGCAAAAAGCCAGACTCGCGTGTCCTCACCTCCTCATCCAGTTTTTCGAGAGCGTCATCCAACGCACGTCTACGGGTCGGCCCAAAAGCATAGCGTAAAAACTATAATTGATTTTCTAAAATATATATATATAGTTGCAATTTAATTATTTAATAGTTTTCATATTTTTTGATAAACCTATTTTGTGACAAAATTTAAAGTTTAAAAACTTCGAAAAAGTTTAAAAGTATATCTCATTAAAGTTTAAAAATTTACGAAATTAAATCGAAACAAATATTATTAATTCAAAGAAGAGATAATTAAAATTAAATTATTAGCGTTTAAATAATGAGTGAATTGAATTTGAATTCACACATCAAACGATCACCTTTTTAGCCTCTTTTATTGAATCCAATTTGAGGTCAGACTTTGCAACGGGTATAAAGTCAAGCGAATAATACTTCTTAAAGTACGACCGTTTGCTGGCCAACGGAGCGGTGGTCAGACTCGGCGGAAGCGAGTCTTTCCTGTGTTGGTTGGTGTCGACCTGAAGTGAGCGAAACTTCCTCATCTTCAATATGAATGACGCCAAATATCCGTAACTCGCAAGTATGTTTAGACCCAAATAGATGCCACCCAAGCCGCCAATGTTGGCCATTAGGCCGGAAAAGATTGAGTCCGGGTTGTGAGTGATGATCATCTCGGGTCCGGTCTGATGGCGAATGGTTACGTCGTTGATGTTGGAGAGCGCGTCCGAATAGAAGTCTTCGGTGCCGTTGTCGTCGTCGCCGATCGCCAAATAGCTGTATGGCTTGAAGTCCTCGTCGACGATCTCGATCTTGGAGTCGTAGTCGATGTCGTAGCAGTCGTTTTTGCAGCCCTGTTCGCACGCGTCCATCACCGAGTGATAGTAGTGGTCTTTGGAGCCGTCGAGCGGACACAGTTTCTCGTTGAGGCGCAGCTGATTGAGGCGAATGACGTACCACTGGTTGCGGCACTGGTTCTTCTCGTCCCACGCCTTGGCGTACACGCACTTCTGGATGCAGTCTCCGCGAGACATCGGGCTATCGGTGTAGTTCTCGCACATCGTCTTGAATGGCGGCGGAAGCAGATTCGAGATTTGCCGCTCGTACTCGATTTGATACGATTTGTTCACTTTCAACGTGAAATATTTCACGTCTGAATCGCTGGGAATGATGTGCGGCGGGTGTATGGCTATACTCACACCTTATTTCGTGTGCGATAAATATTTGTTTTAATAAAATTAGAAAAACTCAAGCAAAGAGTTTTAATAAACATTAATCACAATTCTCTTAGCATTATATGTAAACTATCGAGTTTTATATTTATCATTGTTAAAAGTTCAATATAATGAACAATTTTATGAAAATTATATGCATTTATTTTAAATTTAATTTAGTCATAAAAACCTAATTTTAATTAATTAATTTAATTAGTTATACAAAATGAACATTTTGTTTAAGCAATTAAAAATAGCTGAAAATATTTATAAAAAAAACTCTTTAATAAAAAATTAATATATATTAATTTATTAATATATTATCTAATATATTAATATATATATATTAGATAAAAATATTTTTTTAAAATTCTTAATTAAACAAAAATAAATTTGTTATTTTGTTAAAGTTGTTATTTCGTAATTAAGTATTTTTACTATAAAATTCAAGAGATTTTTTAAAATTTACTTTTTCATAGATATTGTAACCGAAAGTTAATGATTGAATAAGCGTACTCTTATTTTTATAATCATATTTGTCAGAATTTAAATCTTTTAATTTCATTATGATTTTGTTTTATACATTTCAAATTTTTACAAATAAATTTCAACATACCCTCTGCTTTGTGTCCGATCGGAAACCAAGAACTTAAAAGCTGAAACTTAAAAAACGCCATATTATTGCTGTGTATCTTCAAATCGATGGTGTAATCAGTTTCGTCATAATTAGCCTCGTATTTGCTGAAAAACGTCTGACAGAGTTGAGCGCTTTTACCGATCTTTTTGGTGTTATAGATCAGACTCAATACCCGACTACCGTTGCCCTCTTTGCAGTTCGACCGGTGAAACAAATCGAGACCCGCGAAAACGCTGCTCACATTCTCTGTGGATATTTCGCAGTAAAGTTTGGCGGTTCGAAAGAATACGGTGTCGATTAGGGGCCGAGCGGGTCCGCTGGTCAGGTATTTGTCTGTATGATAAGCCTGAACCAAACCCATTTCGCCCTCGGGTATCATTTTTGTGAAAAAATCTTCCAAACTGCTGATATGATAGGTATTTTTGAGCTGATGATAGCATTCATTATCGTCAGTATAGTTGAGATGCTTGCAGAGGCGGGTGAACGGTATGGCGAACGGCGCGCATACGGTGACCGCCGGCAACGGCATGTGTCGAGACTTGACAAACTCGGTGCTCACCACTGTGTTGTGCTCCAAATACAATTGGGTGATAATGTAGACGCTGGACACGTAACATGACAGGCAGGTCGCGCCGACTATCACCCGAAACAGTTTGATGCAGCGCTCAAGAGTTATCTCGTGTTTCTTGTCATCGCTCGGCTCGTGAAGCACTTCGCGATGCACTTTCCCGCTCTTTTCTTGCGTATCGCTCGGGCTTTTAAACCAGTTTGTGTGACTCCTCAAGTAATTTAGATTAATTTTACCCATTTTATGAATTTCTAAATTTTCAAATTCTTTCAAACCAAGCTTTGCTAAAATTATGCAACAAATTTAACTATAAATTTTAAGAATATTTATAGTTCAACGACTGAAACCGTATTTGTACCGAACTTTCAGTTGAGTTAAACACTCCATTTTACGCAATAGTACTCAAATTAAATCAATTTGTATTATAGAAACCTTTATAATAAAAAAAAGCTTTATAAATTTATTAAGAGAGGGATCAATAGTTGCGTAAACATAACTATTTATAACTATAGTTATTTTAGCTAAGAATAAATTTGACTAAAAAATTATATTTATATTGAGAGAAAATTATAAAATTCTCAAGTCTTGAGTCTTATTAGTAAAGCATGTCATCAAACAATTGAATTCAATTCGTAAATGTTGTCTTTTGTAACTATAACTGAAGTTGTAGTCCGTTTATGCTATTATATAAATGACAACTGAAATTAAAAGGATGTTACAAAAAGGTTTACGTTAGATGTTTCACTGCTATCAATGCCCATATTTGCTGTAAAGACTATTTTGACAGTAATAATCCCAGTTATACAAACATAGATAGGCGTTTCGTGTCTAATAACTGATATTATATGATAAGTTTAGTTTCAATTTTTTTTGTTCAGTACTTTTTAGAACTTTTTAGCAAATAATTGATTGATTGTGACGCGTGGAAGTGAATGACAAGCAATCTGTCAAATGTGTCAATTTGGACGATATGTGAAAGAAAAACAATTTGTGTTTTAATTTAAGTTTGATTATGAAATATTAGTTACAAAACACTAGTATTGAAAAAAGTATTGAAAAACACAATTTCTTAGTAAATTTAAAATTATGTTTACGTTCTTTTTATAAACATTTTTAAAATTTAATTAATTTAATTAAAAGATAAGCAGAAATATGGGAAATGTTTGTTAAAAATATAGAGCATTAAAAAACTTTAATAAGCATTGGACAAAAATTTTATTTATTATTTGTATATTAAATTTGTGCTTAAGTTATTAAATCATTTTTATAAATATTTTTAAAAAATATATTTTAAAAATATTATTAAACCATCGCTTTGAAAATACTTTACTAACAGCTCAACTATAAACATATAATTGGCAGCTAATACTGGACAACTTATCCAACTAAACGACAACTTCGGTGTTAAAAAAGTGTAGCAAAATGGGTACTATTTTGTAGGCCACTTGTCTCATATTTATTTCGAGTGGGATAACATTTGGATAACATAAGAGAGAAAATTCTCCTTAAAAATTAATTTATATTTTTCAATAGCTTTTACAGAAATTATTTTATAAAATTTATTATACTTCATATAATCCAATCAAAAATTTGTTAATTTGGTCTTATATTAATCAAATAATTACATTGTATTTACATTGTATTTAAATTCTGAAAAGAATTTTTAAAAATATTTCTAATTTGTATATTTAAAAATTCAATATAAAATAATATGATTACAAGGATTTATATGATTTACTCTTAAACAATAAAAATATGTAAAAAAAACATTTGTCTATTAAAAAGATAATTATCGACAAACACACACTTGATTTTCTTTGACATTTATTTTGATTTCAATTAAAAATAATAACCAAATTGCATAACTGTTTGTTATTGAGATCCTGAACTTGAAATAAACTCAAGCACTTTTTATTCGTACAAAAGTTAAAGTTAAAGCTGCTTAAAGTGATTAAATCAAAACAAAAATGAAAATCTTACATGCTTTTAATGCTGTATTCTCTTTCATGAAAATAAAAGACGTCAAAAGATGGAATTTTATTGAATATCAAGAAATAATATCGTTGTTAAACAGATATTGTTTATACTGTGGATATACTGAATGTCAAATATTATAAATGTTTAGTGATAATCGTATATGAAATTGATTTAAAACAAAGTTTTTGGGGTTATTAATAACTTAACTTTATTATTATTGTTAAGAACGAAATTTATTTTGTTTTCTTATGACTTATTTCATGTCAGAGTTTGCAAAATATAGATTAATGAACGCGAAATTTTTAATCCAATCACAAGACAAAAATTTTCAATGATTAAAAATAAATGATTAGCTATATATACAGAGCTGTAAAGTATAAATATTTTAGCGATAGCTAATTATAGAAGATAGGTGTCATAAGTGGCTTTAGTAAATTAGAGAATTAGTGCAATATTTATAAAGTATAATCTTAATTATACATTGTATTAAACTGTTATAATTTAAAATAAAAGTTTTGTATATCGAAAATGTTGTATAGTTTGGTTTTGAGCTTATATGGCATTTCTTTTTACATATATGTATTATATAAACATTTATTAAAGAATGTACAGTCAAATTCAAGCTCTAACAGACGCTGTTCTGTAACAGACCTAATAATTGCTTTATGGATTGTTTAGTAAGACTTTTATTATTTTTATGTAGAATTTAATTGATTGAAACATTTTAATTTTAAAATAAGTCAATAAAATTGAAATCAACTGAAACACATTGTATCATTGTATTACCACATAAGAAGAAATGAGTCCTAAAATGAGATTCAATTGTATGAAAATGTCGAGAGAGCTTCAAATCAAATCACTCCTGAAAATTGTAAAAATTACGTAAAACCTATGGAAAATAATATGTTTAAATTATTAAAAATTTTATCAAATTCTACATATAAATAATAAAAGTCTTACTAAACAATCCATAAAACAAATAACAGGTTCTACTTAACAATGACCACGTGATAGATTCACACAACGAGCCCTATTAAGCAAAGAACAGCGTCTGTTTGAGCTTGAATTTGACTATAATTTTTGTTGTTTTCAAGTCAAGGTTTATTGAAGAGTAATTTAATTAAATTATTATTACCCATTAAATTAATGTCAGTGATATTAACATAAGAAAATACCCATTCTATAAAATTACACTCTTCCTAATCACACTTTTATATTAATTTTGTGCGCTCAATATTATTGAAATTAATTATTATAAATGAGAAAAAAATATTCATATAGTAATTTAGATTAATTATATCATCAAAATTTAAATATATTAATCTCATTAATTTAATTTATAAATTTATAAGATTAAAATAAATACATAATGTAACTTAAAAATAATGTACAGTAATAAAATTTCACATTAGTAAATCAAATTTACAATAATTTTTACATAACACTTATAAAACATGAGATAATTATAATACATTCATAATAATTTCTAACTGTTTTTACAAATATTATACGCAAAATTGTTCGGTTCAAGACTGTTACACAGCGGCCGACTGTACTCGTCGGGCATATCTCCGTCGTCGTACTCTTGACAATGCGCTAACCATAATGATTGCTCGAAGAAGAGCGGATACTTAACGGGACTCACATTTCTCGCTTCTTCGCTGATCCAAACCATATCGCTATTCGCACAAAATGTCATCCCTATTATCGTAATTGAAAATTAATGTCTAAAACAGGCGAACATAATAAATAGACTGACCCTCGAAGGAAAATTCTGTCAACATCTGTATGAGCGGCCGAACGGCAAGACTGGAGATCACCTTAATTTTATTGTTGTCCAATTTCAACACTTTCAGCTTCGGATAATACTGAATTAAATTGACGCGAACGCTGCGCAGGCCGTTGTGTCGGAGGTCGAGATACCACAAGTTCGGCAGCGGACTGGTCACCCAATTCAAATCGGTAATGTTGTTGTCGGTGATGGTAAGCATCCGCAACTGTTGCCATTTGGCGAAAACGGTGTTCGCGATGCCATTCAGCTGAACCGATAAGAAGGTGGCCGTTCGGATGTTCTGCGCGGCGATTGGCTCGAAGTAGACGTGATCGAGTGTTGGAAGATATCCCTTCTCGATGTGCAGCGCCTGCAGGCTAGTGAGCGCGTGAAACACAGACCAGTTAAAGCCGACGCCATAGCTCTTGAAGTCGCAGTTCAAAAAGGTAAGCACTTTGATCTCCTCGTTCTTGATGTGATGCAGATTGTGATTGTTCTCGTCGATGAGCGGCTTCAGCGACTGATAGCTGATCTCACTGTTCTCGAAGACGATGCTGTTGATGCCGAGGTCGTCCAGATATCCTCTCGGCATGACGTCGAACATGTGGACGCGTTCGAACGCCAGCGTATTGATCGAGTACTTCTGCAGCACTTGAAGCTCGTTCATGTCGGGGAACTGATCGCAGATCAGGCTTATGGTGTTGTTGTCGCTGCTTAGCGTTCCTTCTGTTTGTAAATTTTATTATCGATTCAATTATTGTAATTTTTCAAACGCTTCAAACCTTTTGGCGCTGTAAAGCAATCGCAATTTTGTGGACATTCTGGAAACCACTGTCGCGGTAATGTGTCGGTAAAACACGATAGAAAGTTGATACACAAAAGCGTACTTATGTTTAACATTGTTCTGACTGACAAATAATTTTAATTGATTTCGAAAAGAAATTTTAGTTTAACTATTGAGGCGAAAAATCAGTTTTAGATATTTACTAATGTCAATGATGTTTGGATAATGCGTCAAAAATTGATTTATTAGTGGAAAGCAAATGTTGATTAAATAAGATTAATTTTAATCGCTTTGATTTTCTTTATTGGATGCATAATTAGATTTATTTTAACACATATCTACATTCAAATAAAATATTTGGCATATTTATAATTTACGGCACTTTTAACTTAATAAATTAATTAAAATTTTTTATTTCACATTAAATAAAATATTTAAAATAATTTAGTAGTGTAGACGATATTGTTTATATGACAGTTGAAAAAATGCGAATCATCTTTAAATCCAAAATAATTCGCGAACAAATAAAGAGCAAATCCGTAATTAAAGTGATAACAATAGTTGCCATGTGTTACATAGTAATTCGCATTCAATTCAAGATGACAGCAAAATTTTTCATATCTTATTAATATATATAAATATATATAAATAAATATAAATAATAAATAATTTTAAATCAAAATCATTATAAAATTGGTTTTAAATAAATGTTTTCCTTTTCTCCTATATGTAAACGATCATAAAGATATAAATTTGTTTCTTTATCCACAATAAAGAATAAAATCCGATTGTTTTAATTTCGACATATTTTTATAATGAATACATGCATTGAGTTGGAAATTGCAATTGCAATAAACTTTAATCGAGTTTTGTTAATGAAAAATCAATTAATAGAAGAATTATATATACTAGTATGTAATTTATTTTATAATTACGTTACTTAATAAATTTATTTTTAAGCGCAAGATCTCACATAAAAACTTTTCTTTAGAGGCAATCATTTAAATCCAATCGGCTTTTTATGTCACATTTAAAGTTTAATTGTGAATTTTTTTAGTGTACAATTTCTAATCATTAATAAATTAAAAACATTGAAAAAAGTTTTTGCTTTTAAAATATTACTTATAAATTTGTAATTAATTTCATTTAATTCAAAAGTTTATAATGACATTAGATTTAATTTAATTATAATTATTTATTTTATAACAATTTATATTATTTAATATGAGAAATTTATTTTAATAAACATTAATAAACATTTAATAAGACTTTAAAAGACTTCATTACAATATAAGAATATTAAAAATGTTTTCAAACCTTTAGATATTCATTTTTAACTTTTGATCCTACATGAAGAAAATAAGAACGAGAGACCGCCAAAATACGCCCTATGTTTTGATAATTGTTGATTACAAACATTGCTTTTAACTTAGACTAAGACATTAGTAATTAAGACAAAATTTTACATTTAGATTTAAGGAACTTCGTTTTAACAAATGTATCAAAATAGGAAGCTAACAGTAGATTACTGTATTTTTTGTTAGATTTATAATCAAATAAAATTTTAAATTATTATACATGTATACAGATTATTATTATGATAATTATGTATCTGTATATATCTTATAAATCTGTATTATGATAAGGATGACAATTATATTGAGTTGATTTTGTATAACAACAATAAATTGTTATAATAACAAATTATAATTAAAAGTCTACGAAATTAGCTTTTATATAAAATTATTTTAAAATTTCTAATTTTAATATATGCGACTCGTCATAAAATACATGGTTTATAATAGAATCAAAATTGTCTATAATTGATAAAAAAAATTATGAATATAATGCAATTGTCGATTTGGGACAATCTTTTAAAAATAATCAACTTCGCTACAGTCACCGCGATATAACACAAAGTCATCTATGAATAGCTGTGATCCTAACTTGAATGTTTCGTCTTCGTAGAACTCAGTAACAATTTGCAAATCGCTTAATGAATCGTAATAAAACAATGGGTATCTCGAGCTCATAGCATCGGTTCCGTTTTTGTATTCGTTTTGCAGCCAATCGGTTTGGTAATTGGCGCACATCACGTTTCCTTCAAAATTAAAATATATTTATTTAGTTTTTGTTATCACATTGATTTTAAATTGATTTTAAATTATAATTATAATGCATACAAATTAAAGTATAATACTTTTATAAATTACAAGCAATAATTCAAATTCTTTCAATTTTAATTCTTTATATCTAAATTATAATGAAATTATTACTATTGATAAGATATAATTATTAAGCAGCATTGTTTTAAAAAAAATTTATTTGCAAGATATAATTTTTTATATCAAATATTTTTATAAAATTAATTTTTACCAGAAAAAGAGAGTTCTCTGAGATTGTTCACTAACGGTGAAATGGTATCCCAGGATATTATTCTCAACTTATTATTATCCACTTTTAATACTTTTAACGACGGCAATAGTTGAGCCAAATTGTATTTTAGAGATGAAATTTGATTGTTATTTAAGTTTAAATACCATAGCAGAGGTAATTCAGTGGATAACCAGAAAACATCTATGATTAGATTATTAATAATTGTCAGCATTTTTAAATTAACCCATTCCTTAAAAACACCGGGCTTTATATAGTTTAGACGATTATTATCAAAAGTAGCGGTTAGTATATTATTTGATGATAAGTACTCAAAATTATTATCTAATCGAGTCAGCGATCCATTCTCGATGTGAATCGCCTGTAGATTTACAAACGCGGAGAACAGTCTCCAATCGATGTCTAATCCATTGGAGTCAAAGTTTGTATTTAAAAAAGTTAACACATTTAAGGTTCGACTGTTCACTCTAGTAAATGGTTGTATTGCATATTTAGGCAGTACTGTATTGTCGAATAAAATGTTGTTTACGGCAATGCCATCCATAAAGCTGTTGTTAAATTCACTCGTGATTGTATTGACATTAGTTAGAACTATTGTGTTGAAGTTATAATTTGATAGCAGCCGAAACTGTAGACTATCTGGATATTGCTTGAAAACTACGCTAATGGCAGTGTTGGCTCCATTTCCCCCTACAGTTTAAGATAATTTAACTCTCAAAGTAAATTCAATGAATTTATAAAATAAAAACAAAAAATTTTAATTATACCTTTAGGAGCGGAATAGCAGTCGCAATTGTCGGGACAGAGAGAAAATTGAGATTTTGGCAAATTTTCGGTAAAGCATGACAATAAAAATACGCATAATAGAGGACTTGAAGCCATTTGTATTAATCGTATTTCATTTATTGCTTTTAACAATAATTAAATAGCATTAAAAAACCGTAACTGTGATGTTTTGAACAATTTATATATAAGTTTGCAATCATAATAATAAAGTGCACAAAATAAAAAAATAGCTTAAAGAAATATGTGAGTAAAAAGCATATCATAGCTGCTTATCATATTTAATCCATTTAATGCGTCATGTGATGATTAGAATTAGGATTGCACTGTCAATTCTTAACACTTGATTCAATAAATATTATTTAAATAGATAAATATTTTGATTTTGACTGCTCTTCAATATCATATCGGAATTTGCAAAAATATGTGTCGCAGTGTTAGAAAGTGTAGGGAAGCTGTCATCGAGAGTAAAACTTTATGGCAATTAATGAAATGCGTAAATAAAACAAAGCAAAATACATTACAATCTAGATTTAGTAAATCTTGAATTCAGTAATGTTAATATTAATGCACATATTTTTAGTGTCATTGGCATCAAAGAGTTGCCAAAATCGATGTCATGCTGTATTTACCATTTATTGAAATATTTTTAAAAATAAACCGATGATTATCTTTAATTAACTATTGATTTATTTATAAAGTCTAAATAATACAATAATATTCTTGAGATCTAATGATTAGACTAAACAAATCTACTTTTATTTTTGTTTAAAAATAGTAATAAGTTTAATTAATAACAATATAGAATAATTAAAGCATTATACTAACAATCAAAAATGAACGGTCAAGAATTTGTTGCCATGTTTTGCAATATGGTATGCGATTTTGTCATCAAAATATTATAAATTTAAGTTATATTTGCTAAAACAGTATTTGCCATAAGCATAAAAATGTCATAATTAACGAAATAAACACAGCTAAAGGAAAGTATTGATATGGTAAACGTGTGATTCTTTATTTATTATTAAGCTCCGGAATTTATGCTATTTGACTATTAAATGACTATAATGATTATTTTAAAGGAAATTTGTAAAATGACTAGACGTATATAGTCATGACTATATTTAGAAATTTATGACTATAATTGACTATATCAATGAAAATTGAT
>JAQIYA010000759.1:0-17043 GCA_034699355.1 Microtritia minima
TCTCGAATTTCTTTTTAAAAAATCATTTGGCACTTATGGTTAGCAGACATACTTTTATAAATATTTAGTTTCAGAAAATTTTAGAAAATAATTAAAGTTCAGATAAAGATTTAATTTTAAATCAGCGATAATATCAATACTTGAATTGTTAAAAAATTGAATTTTCTGTCAAATTTCTTTTCATGATAACCATTACTTACTGTCTGTAAAGTCCGAGCACTCAGTTTTGAGTTCATCTGTTTTGGACGACACGTGCGGATCGAGAATACGAAGTTTGTTCAACTCGTCGATGTAAATGCCGGCTCTCAGCAAATTAGTTTCGGACATACCGTTTCTCATTTAAATTGTAATTTATTTTTATTTTCAAAGGCGATTATTTATTTATACATAGGAATTAAAAACACCAATTGATTGTTTGTGTATTTTTTTTACATTTAGTTACCATAGAATTTCCATAGAAACTAGTATTTAATACAATCATTTGTAAAACTTTACAATCTTTTCAACGAGTTATTTCGACTACTTTTGGCGCACAACACACACGACACTCGCATAGTGTTTAGCGCTCCCCTATTTATAATTAAAAACTGATTTTGTTTTACACGATTCGTCGGCTCGATATCAGTCGGTCAGTTAACACAAAATAAAAATTAAATAAAATAACATTATTTAAAAATTAAATTAAATATTCATTCGTATGTGAGGCACACGAATCTCGCGAATATCATAATAATTGTGTATAAATATATTATACAATGCATTAAATAATTATTTATATGTATATATATATATTGATAGAGACCTCGGAAAACGATGTAAAAATAGTTTTTACTCGTTGCAAAGATTGCAGAGATAATGCATTTTGAAAGGCTTTTAATTTATTTTAATGATTATTACTTGAATTCCAGTGATGGAGTAACTGTCAGAGAACAAGAATAAAAAAAGCCGCGATTAGCATATAAATAATAAGTGGCCGTTATGTGCAAAAATAATTTCAAGTTAGAAATAGAATAAAAGTTAAAATTAAAAATATAAAGAGATAATATATTAGTTTCATGCGATTAATTTACCTTTGAGTTTCTATACAAATTTTTCGAGTCATGCAAATGAAGATTATACAAAAATAATGTTAGTTCGTCACTGTCAAAGAAAAGATCATTAGTAAAGGCCGCCAAAGGGCTATTAAATAATTTAACATTCAAAATAAATTAATCAATAAATAAGGCGTAAAAAATATTTAAAATCAAAGCAAAATCAGCATAAAATACAAGTTTCATGCAATTATTGCCAAACCAAATATTAGCAAAACGAAATTAATAGTCGCAGCCAAAAGTGAAACGTAAAATCAGATCTCACTTACCAAAAAGCCATTGCAAAATAAAAACACTCTACACTTTACCGAAATGTTAGAGAAGTTTTCACAAGTTTACTAGAATATTGTTTTATATTCAAGTTATTCATGAAAGAAAACATGCGAATCGCGAATAGCATCCAAAGGCAACCATTTCTTTTTCAATAGACAATTAGTTGAGGTTTTATTAGTGATAGTATAGTATACGGCAGTTGATATATGGCATGTGTTTTGATGATAAACGTTATCTTAGTTTCGATGTAAGTTATAAAATACAATAATCAATTGGTATTGTTTAGTAATAATGCACAACTCAAGGATGGATTAATTTACTATCAGTATTATTAATTTTTAGTGTCAAAATGCCTAAATATTATAATATTATAAAAACGATATCATTTAAATTTTAAAAGTGTACAATTTGTAGATTATATTAAATTTAGCGATTCAGCCAAATAACATTTCAACTGTATTTACAGTATTTAAGTTATACTATCATGAAATTATATGTTAACAAAAGGCGATCAAATATTTATGATATCAATTTGAAATTATTATAACATACAGTTTTTGTCATGCATTTTGAAATGAACAATACTTACACTTTATTTTAATTTAAACACTTATTATGTCAGATCAATCAATTAATTAATTAATTATGTAATAATAATAAATACTATTTAAATTCTTTTATAAGTAAAAAGAGAGGTTAAAACTGACCTTTTTTTAGATTACATTACACTAATTCATAAAAGTTAAACTCTTATCACAGACCAAAAGCGCTTTACACTCACAAAGAAATGTTTGCTCAAAAGCTGACAACAAATAGGATAAAAAATAAGTTACAATTTGCGATTCTTTTGAGCAAACATTACAAGAGGTTCAAAACACAGAGATGCGTAAAGAGTACAAACATATATTAGTTATTTAAATAAAATCAAAAATGTTATTTAGACTGTTGTAACACTACTGCTAAATCTAAAAACTCTACAGAAGTAGAGTACAAAAGGGCAAAGTATAAAAGCCATGCCCCCAACAAATATATTAATTCCATTGAAGATCGATTACCATCTATGAACTTGCGAGCGATGAATTTTAGCGTCTCATCTAAGAGAATGACTGGTAACGAGATCTTAAGTACTGCCCACCACTCGGCGATCGTAAGGGGACACACAGAAAAAACAACCTTTAAGGAAAAATATTTCGATTTAACAATAATGTTGACTTTAAATATGATTTACTCGTACCGATAGTATGTCGACATAGAGAATCATAAAATGAAGAGTCATGGAAAGAGCCATCGCAGAAATGAGCCAAATATTAGTCCACGGAGGCATTACTATTAGTGATTGATTTTCTGATAAACTATAAACAATAAATAAATCAAAATTATTTGTAAAATAATCATAGAATCAAAGCGTCGACAAATCTACCTATTCATTGCATTTAGCATTTCAATGGTGACGAGTACGGACAAAGCCATAGTCATCGGATGCGGATCGTGAAAGATGTTGCAGTCAACACCCCTGAAATTCTCGGCGTCGTTAATACATTGAAGATGATGATTGAGATGATAGTAAGTGAGATGTGGTCCGTCGGGCGCAACCATGAACCACCACGCGGCCGCTCCCACTGTGGCCGCTCCCACATAGGCTAACCATTTAACGTATTTGAGATCAGTTATAATCAATACGTATCGCTCATGTATAATATACTATACCTCCGACAGCTAAATAACGGAAAAATAGCCATCCAGTTATAAGAGGTTCGTTTGCTTTTCGTGGAGGCCTTTCCATGATGTCAAGATCGGGAGGATTAAAGCCTAGAGCAGTGGCGGGCAAACCATCAGTGACCAAATTAACCCAAAGTAACTGTACGGGTATTAATGCTTCCGGTAATCCAAGTGCAGCGGTGAGGAAAATGCTTTTTTTCAAGAAAATATTGAAATAATTATCGTATATAGTGAGATAAAAATTTTATAATATTAAGATTTAATATAATTGCAATTATAATTGATATTATCAATTAATACCTAACAACTTCGCCAATATTGGATGAAATTAGATAACGAATAAATTGTTTCATGTTGTTATAAATGGCTCGGCCTTCCTCTACAGCCGACACAATAGATGAAAAGTTATCGTCCGCGAGAACCATCTCAGCGGCAGATTTGGCGACAGCGGTTCCCGAACCCATTGCTATTCCGATTTCGGCCTTCTTAAGAGCTGGTGCGTCGTTAACTCCGTCGCCAGTCATGGCAGATATCTCTCCGTCGGCCTGCAAGTACTCGACAATTTTGCTTTTGTGCGCCGGCTCTACGCGAGAAAATAAGCGCGCCTTTCGAGTAGCGTTCCTCTGCTCGTGAACTGGCAAGTCGTCAAACTCGCGACCGGAATACGATTTTCCTGTTGTGTCCTCGTTCTCGCCGAACACACCGATTCTCCTGCATATGGCCTCAGCAGTTGCTTTGTTGTCGCCAGTAATGACAATGACTCGAATGCCAGCGAGACGACATTGCATGATCGAGTCTTTCACCTCTTTTCGGGGCGGATCTAACATACCAACTACTCCAACAAATGTCATATTCACCTATTGATTATTAAAAAATTTAGAATCTATTTCAATACACTTATAACGTTCACCTCATAATTAGCAAACTTAGTCGAGTCTCCTAATTCCATATCGTCAGGTCGGGGAGGATTATCAAGTGTGGCCAAAGCCAGGCATCGAAGAGTGTCTCGACCTGTACCGTATTGACGCGTCACTTCCAGAATACGATTCTTGATGGCAGAGGTGAGCGGAACCTTACGATCGCCAATACGAATGTGTGTGCACCGGTCTAATACGCCTTCGGGTGCTCCCTATATAATCGTATAGACATAATAATCATTTATTGAAATCATTAAAAACAGAGAATGCTTATACGAACCTTGCAAAACATTTTAGGACCAGATCCAAGTTTGACGGCCTGTTTTGGAACACAGTAAGAGCTCATAGATTTTCTGTCGCGCGAAAATTCGAGAGTGAAATCCTTTTTCCACATATTTTTAATGTTATGGTTGACAACGAGCGCGGCGTCGCGTCGAGACAGTCCTCGCTTATCGAAATTCCACGGATTGATCTTCTCAGCCAAAACGACTAAAGCAGTTTCAGTCGCTTCGCCCACTTTCTCGAACTGCTGCTTGTATTCGTTGAAATCAATACTGGAATCGTTGCACATCGAGCAGATAGTGGCCAACTCGAAAAGAACTTCATAATCGGCGCATTTGGCGCGCGAGCCCTTTAGAAATACTTCTCCAATGGGCTCATACGTAGAGCCCGTCACTTCAAATTCGTTAAATTCGATGTCACTTCCTTCAGCATGATTTACAATAAAGAACTGTTAAAATATACAACAAATATTAGGCTTAAATCAATTTAAAATTATTATGTTTATATATTTAAAGAAAATGTTAACGTCAAACCGAACAAATTTAAACCGAAACACGAATAAAAGAGTTATTCGATTCTTAAATTTTTAAATTCATTATTCGTGAAATAAAATATATACTTATATCTTAAATAATAAAATAAAAAGAAATAATTTAATCGTTTAAAGTATTATATTAAGTAATATAATTTAAATAAAATTTGTTCAGTTCTAGTGTTCGACATATTTAGTAAAAAGCAAAACACTTACTCTGCTGACGGACATTTGATTAGTGGTGAGAGTACCGGTTTTGTCGGAACAAATAACAGAAGTACAGCCGAGAGTCTCGACCGACGGCAACGATCTCACGATCGCATTCTTCTTTGCCATTCGCCTCGTGCCCAATGCCAAACAGGTAGTAATAACGGCCGGCAATCCTTCCGGTATGGCGGCCACGGCTAACGCCACCGCAATTTTAAAGTAATAAATGGCACCCTTAATCCATGAGCCTCCGTGTGCGGGATCGTTAAAGTGGCCGATATTGATCGCCCAGACGGCCACACATATCACAGAAATAACTTTAGATAATTGTTCACCAAATTCGTCGAGTTTCTGCTGAAGCGGTGTTTTCACTTCTTCAGTTTCGGACATCTCGGTCCTAATTTTGCCGATAGCGGTGTCCAGACCAGTGCCGATCACAACTCCGGACGCTTTACCGGCGGCAACATTAGTGCCCTATTCAACAATTTAGATAAATATCGAGATCAATAGGTCAGCAAAAAATAAAATTATTTTATACCGAAAACAGAATATTTTTCTTGTCTTGATTGACAGCCCTCGTGTCTGGTATGGGATCGGTGTGTTTAATAACGGAGACAGACTCGCCGGTAAGAATGGATTGATCGATGCGCAAAGTTGTCGAGAAAATCTTAATGAGTCTGACATCGGCAGGAACTTTGTCGCCGACAGACACTTCAATGATATCTCCGGGCACGAGCTCTTTAGCCCTAATCTTCTGAACGCCTTGTTTATCTTGTCTGATAACTTTACCCATTTCTGGCTCATATTCCTTGAGGGCTTCGATAGCGCTCTCCGCGTTTCGCTCCTATTTTGCGAATAATTGACAAATAATTAAGTTCATTAAATTTTAAAAGCTTTCATTGAAAAAAAGTTTTCAAACATGTCATTTATAATTTGCTATAAATGGTGCTTATCTAAGCAAACAAATAGTGAATATTTATATATATATATATATTTATAAACATATAAATTATGATAATATATATAATATTTTCAGGTGTTTTGACTGCCATACAATTGATTATGACATTATATTGCGTAATAAATTTATGAAAAATGTTTGCAAACTTTAATTAATGAGCAAATAAGAGATAGAGTTAAGTAAACACATTAAGCGACAGACCTGCCAAACTCCTACCACAGCATTGGCTATAAGAATGAGTAAAATAACAAAAGGCTCCACAAATGCAGTTACAGTATCTTCATTTTCTTCAAAAAACGCTAATATCTGTATGTAAAACAAATAAATAACTGAAATCTCTGCTAAAGATAGCTAAATCTTTGTTTATCCAAGCTTTCGAAACTTACAAACGATATAATAGCAGCTAATAATAAAATTTTGACTAAAAGATCGTCGAATTGTTCGAGTACGAGCTGCCATATAGACTTGCCTGTGGGGTGAGAGAAATACTTTAGACTTGGTTTAAAGCAAGATATTGCGAAAAGACGTCAATCATGGTTAGGACGTCATCAATTTAATGTTTTGATTAGCGGGTGACAAACTGCGAAATGCCTCATAAATGCTGGCAAATATACTGCCGAGCGTACGGTACGCCGAATTTAAATGTGCTTTACATCAGACAATTTCATAATAGAATAGCAAACAAAAGAGATTATAACTCCTCACATGATAATGATATATAAATAAAATTAGCATAAAATCTAATTTTAGACTAAGTAGTTCACCATATAGTTAATCATAAATGAAACGAGCAATAAAATTATTAATTATATATCAAATACATTTATTTTTTTAAGAAAAATACTCGCAGTTTTTAATATTTCCATAAAGATAAGCTAAATAAAGTTTAATTGGATGGTTATATAATGGTAAAGTCTAATGATAAACAAAATATCGTGCGCTTCGTATCTCTCGGCTCTTATGCTTCGCTCTTTGCGAGTCTGTTTTTTTTTGTTTGGTACTTCTAATCTTAATTAGCGATATAACTGTATTGTACACCACTTAAACTAAAAAGAAAACTATTTTTATATCATCAATAAAAATCTATTTCGCCTTTTATAATAAACTTAATATCCAATTTTATCTATTCGTTGCAAAATACATTTTTAAGTGGCATAACTTAACAGCAAAGTGAGAGTGTATTTTCAGTATTTATTGCTCGACTATGAATAGGAACAAAGCCAGAAAATGAGTTATATTTAGGGTTAGATTCAATCAGAGAATCAGCGCTTCAGAGATTTAAATAGAAAGAGAGACTCGCATTCATAAGAAATTGCAATTTAAATGCTTTCGACAAACAATTTGTTTTTTTTTTAATGACATACCCTCTTCTGCTGGCAGTTCTGTAACGGAATAGAGAGACAAAATAAAATTAGTAAGTCATTGATAAAATATATATATATTTTAAATTGATATTAATATTCATATTCACGCAAACTTTAATGATTATCACAAAAATATATATTGGATAACGCCTACTGTTTACCAGTCGAACATCTATCCCAATCATACATAACCCAATCATTGCTAGTCATGGCTCACCGTTAGGCCCATATTTTTCCTGATACTTCTTCACCTGCTCTTCGGAGAGCCCGCTCTCCGGATCGGCGCCGAAGTAGTCGACGATTTCGGTCCAGGACTTGGTGTGAGCCAACTCCATGTTTCGCGTCACTTCAATCCGATTCGCTTGTTATTATATAAATGCTATCTATTTTGCTACTAAAACACTACGAAAAAGAGGTGCCGAACGGACGAACGGCTGACGCGTTGACGGACGCGTTGACCAGTACTGCGCACAACGCTTGCGGTCACACACGGCTGACAGTGGGGTAACACAGTTCGGGAGACGAACAGCGAGTGAAACACAGGAGCGCTTTGAGAGACAACACACGCTTAGAGTGACGCGCACTTCACGCGCAATGACTCGATGCTTATGCCTGTCGAGGACTAACGTCGAGCTATATCTCTCTCGAGCTCACGCCACACATGCGCTCTCAACCTCTTCTGTCTATGCGAGCGTTAGTGATCACAACAGTACGGCTCGCGTCACCCATACGTCACCACTTCCAGCCAATCAGCAAATGGTTGGCGAACGTACACGTGTTGCACTTTTGTTGGCCATATAAATATATATTGATAGAGACCTCGGAAAGCGAGGTAAAAATAGTTTCTACTCGTCGCACACTATTTAAAAAAATTAAATTAAATATATGTGTGGCACACGATTCGCGCCAATATCATAATAATTGGGTAGAAATATATATAGTTATTAGAAATAAATAATTTTATATTAATAATTATTTACAGTATAGATATATAATGCAATATATATTATACTGTAAATAATTTATCCAAATTTAAAATATATATAATGCAATATATATTAATGACATTATAATTTATCCATATATATATATAATTCCAATATATATTATACAATGCATTAAATAATTATATATATAAGAGAAGAGTTGGCGAATTGACAAACTGTAGCAAACTTTGTAGCGCTCGTGCATCTCATCCAAACTGCACTAATTGTTGTAATTTTGGAATTAGAGGATGACATTGGGATGCGTTAGGAAATGATGACATTGTAAATGCAAATCTTTATTTAGACAGCGATCCAAAATTAGATTCACGGCTAAGATTGTATTGGCTTTAATAAAATCAATTCAATTTTGATCGAATCTTTCTTATCTTTAATCTCTAGTTTTACCACGAATAGAGTATAAAATAGACTCTTTTCGAAATGACTTTTTTCATTGGTATAAATATAGTGATAGCAAATTAAGCATTGCATTTAAATATATTGCTAAAGAAGTATTGCTTACCAATACTTATTTAGAGAATTATGGAAAAGTAAGTCGTATGTTCACAATTCAATAATTTTTAATGATAAAAATAAATTTTACAAACATATTAAGGTTTAGTAAGAAATAGTTATACTGATTAAAGTTAGCAAATCATGCATTATTATCAAAACCATCGATAGTAAAATACATTAAGACATATTTAGATATCATTTGCGATTATTAAAAATATCCTAAATAATGAAATATATTGTTTACGATTTAGTTTGGAAATTGTTAGCACAAAACTAAATGCTACATATAATTGCCACTATTGTAGTGCAAGAAAGACTAACTCAGCGATTTTGGTTTTTATTTAAAAAACAATTTTGAATTCAAGCCATAAACCAAACTTCAATTGTCACGATTACAGTCGCCAAAATTGAAATCCCCTCAACAGGAACGAGTGGCGGGATTTTCATCAAATCATTATGAATACTTTGGAGATTAAATGATAAACTTTTCAAAGTATTGCATAAATGTTTACTAGAGTTGGACTAAAAATATCATTTAAAATCAATAAAATTGAAATGAGCGCGTCTACCAGTAAGGGTTGTTTGGAAAAATTAATTAGGGATAAAAATTAAAATGGGGATTATTTTTGAATATTAAGTTTTGGTCCAGAGTTCATAAATTTGATAAATTAATATTTTTTCGAAAACTCTGTGAACTTTGCTCTAAAAAAATTGCAAAATGGTTTTTCACATTATTGACGAACGATTAGGAGATTTCAATTTTGGAGAGTGTACAGCAAATAATTTGTCTAAAACAGTCAGGAAGAAAACTAATGATCAAACATCTAAAAGAATTCTTCCATTAATTGGAGATATAGGTGTTTATGCACCCCATCTAAAGTGTAATACTTATTTTCTCATCTTTAAGATCGTATTTTTGAAAAAATATTAACATAATTCTTATATTAAGGATTTTATTGCATTTATAAAAATGTTGTCCAATCAATTAGCCAACTATTATATATATAACTTATATATTGATAGTCTTCGGAAAACGATGTAAAAATAGCTTTAACTCAATGCAGAGATAATGCATTTTGAAAGGATTTTAATTTATTTCAATGATTATTACTTGAATTACAGTATTTGAGTAAATGTCTAATAGAATGAGAAAAAGCAGTGATTAGCATATAAATCAAAAGCGGCCGTTATGTGTATAAATAATTTCAATATTGAAATAAATTTAGAAAAGTTTAGAAAAATTAATATCAACCAAAATCAGAATCAAATACAAATCAAACATCTGGACAAATTTATGGGCAAATTATTGCCAAACCAAATATTAGCAAAACGAAAATAACACTCGCAGACAAAATTGAAAGCGAAAGTTAAAGACAAAAGCGAAACGTAAGAGCAGATCGCACTCACCAAAAAGCCATTGCAAAAAAAACACTCTGCACTTTACCAAATTGTTAGAGAAGTTTTTACATTAAGTTTACTGGAATATTGTGCTATATTTAGTTATTCGTGAGAGAAAACATGCAAATTGGAAATTATTTTAACATACAGTTTTTGTTATGCATTTAGAAATGCATTTAATACTTATGTTCATTTCAATACTTATACTTTACTTTAATTTAAACACTTTTTTATGTCAGATCAATCAATCAATTAATTAATGATATAATAAATACTATTTAAATTCTTTAAATACTAGTTAAAACTGACTTTTTTAGATTACATTACACTAATTCATAACAGTTAAACTTTTATCACAGACCAAAAGCACTTTACACTCACAAAGAAATGTTTGCTCAAAAGCTGACAACAAATAGGATAAAAAATAAGTTACAATTTGCGATTCTTTTGAGCAAACATTACAAGAGGTTCAAAACACAGAGATGCGTAAAGAGTACAAACAAATGTTAGTTATTTAAATAAAATCAAAATTAATATTATTCAGACTGTTGTAACACTACTAATAAATGTAAAAACCCTACAGAAGTAGAGTATAAAAGCTATGCCCCAAACAAATATATTAATTCCATTGAAGATCGATTACCATCTTTGAATTTGCTAGCAATGAATTTTAGCGTCTCATCTAAGAGAATGACTGGTAACGAGATCTTAACCTCAGCCCACCACAAATTAGCCAAAAATTATTTTCTTTATGGCTTTCAATTAAATAAAAGAACAGTTAAATCGATCTTTATTTTATTTATTGGATTATAAAAATTCGCTTTAATGCATAAAAGTTGCGATTAGTTTTCCAGTTAATAGTAAAGTCAAATAACTCGATACACCAAAAGTGGACCTAAGATAAAATAATAAAAATAATAAAACATGAGACAGTAATACGCCAAATGTCATATTTAAACGCAATGTTATTAATAGCTAGTCAGCAGATCTCTCTCTCCCTCTTTCTTTCTTACCATAAGATAAGCCGAACAACTCTGGAATGTTTGAAAATGTTATATGTGGTCACTTTGAATTCATTGTCGTTTTTATAAGTATTCAGAATACTTCGTGCTCTTTAGTGATAAAATATTAGTATAAAAATAGTTACAATGATAAATGAAATAAGTGAGTAAACGTGATTTAATTTTAAAATAATTAGAGTGTACTTACACTCCATAAGTGTTAACAGCTATCAACGCTTGATTAGCTCCAATTGATTTGATATCAAAAAATCCATGTGAAGAAAGCGTGGAACGCAGCTGTTAATAGTTTTATTATATTAGTTATAAAATGATTTTATAAGCTTTCCGCGTATGATAGATAAAAAAACACTTTCATTTACTCACTTTAGACAAGAAAACTTTTGAATTCTTAGTTTTATTCTCCACTAAAAGCCATTGCGGTCTAATTGACGGCGGATCAGAACTACTCAAATTCTAAGAAAATAATATTTGAATTTAATTGCGAATTTAATTCAGTTCGTAGTTTTCTAGTGATTTTAAAAAATTTACCAAATAATGCAAATTACACCGAATTAAATTAACTTTATTACAATGGGCTTCCATTATCGTTAGAAATTCAAACCAATTAGGAATAAATGAATTATTGCAAATTCTATAGAAATAATTTGAACCTATTATTTTGTGATCACTTTAATTTAAATTTGTTAATACCTTTTATCTTTTACTTTTAATATATATCCAATATGAATAAATACTAAAAAAATGTAAACAGGAAAAATGTGAATAATTATTATTTTGATTTATTTATTATTATGATAAATTTGAATTTAAATTTAAAAATTTATATTTTTAGTTATTTATTATTTTTTTAAACTCCAATATTTTGTCATTTTCTTATATAAATTATTTAAAGACAAATTATTGCAATTTAATATATTTAACAAATTAATATATTTAATGTACTGCCTATAAATATAAGAAACGAATCTAATTTCAAATTTATGGAAATAAGTGAAGAATATTTAATGAATGATTTAATAAATTTAATTGAATGTTAATATAGTAAATATACTTGTATTATACTATGTATTAATCAAAACGTTATGATTAATACATATTATTATTATTGTTATTATTATTAATTAACAAAAAATATAATAATTACAACATAAAAACATAAGTTTACCGAAACCAGTGGCGTATGAATCGAAACCCGCGTCATGTGGAGAAAAATTGATTATAGCTGTAAAGATAAACATTTTGAATTGAATTGAATTTATTTGTATTTTTACGCCTCAATCACTCAACTTGAAGCTGATATTATGTGAAGGGGTGTTAAACAATATTGAATATATACATTTTAAATTTACATATGCGCACATTTAGGTGTGTTAAATTAAGTTTGACAAAATTATTTTGAAATCATATTATACTGGATTTAGACCAACCTTCGTGAAAATTGTCCTCATATTGTTCAAACTTTGGTGCCGAACGATACTTTGCCTTATATTCGTCTTCGAGGAAACATTTATAAATATCACCTAAACTTCGCATTTCGACGACATGTTTCATTTCAGTTAAATTCTGTTATAATTAAAAATTAATAAAACATAGAATTATAAAGAATTATAATTTAATTAACCCAACCTTTCTCTCGTTAAACAAAATGCTTTTCGTGTCGAATACGTATGGAAATAAGCGATGAATCGAAGCTTTGAAATCTTTCAATTTTTCTAATAAAAAACAACAATTAATTTATAAACATCATAATAAAAATTTATACAATAATAAGTCATACCCGGCAGTGGTCTATAGAACTGTTGATGAAGCATAAGTAAATCCATTATCATATTGTGGCCAACAATAGGTCTCTTTGCATCGACTATCCATTTAAATACAATGGAAAAGCCAGTCATTCTTCGAATGACATCTTCCTCTTCTTGATATACAAAACTCTCCAATTTTTTCCTTTCGTTTTTATCCACTATTTTCGCGATATATTTATTGGAAATTTTTTCAATCCAAACAGTTTCAAATCGATTTCGAAGCGTAACAATAAAAGCATAATTGACTAAAGGATTGATACTTTCTTTATAACTCAGTGTCAGCTCTTTATGTTTCTTATCAATTTTGCTCTTCTCTAACCATTTGGATATTTCATAAATAGATTCATTAAGTAGTGGTTTATCGAATACTAAATAATTATGAAAATTCTCTCTTAAATCTTGTTCTTCAATTTCATTTAAATATTGAATTCCATGGCGAGCCCACTGTTAATAAAGTTACCTTTAATTTCATTTACCATTACCATTACCAGTTACCATTAATTTATGCTTAATTAATTGAATTATATGCTGAATAATATAAATCTAAGTTAGAAGTAAAAATACTTGTATTGAAATTCAATAATTATAACTATTAAATTTCATGATTTTTAATAAAATTGTCGAAATTTTTAATAAATTTCTATCAAAGCTTTTATTTTCCAATTTAATTTGTTTTTAAATTATCTTGTTTTTATCTAATATGAATGGTTATACCAGAAATTATACCATTTTATTGAAAATTAAACAATCATAACGATATGCAAACAAACAAAATTATTTTTAAAAATTTTTAAAACTCTATCTATTCTTTTAAATTGGCGAAATAAAATGGTGACATTTGATTATTCAGCTGTTATCTAAAAACAATTTATCGTTTAATTTATTTAATGCATTAATTAATTACTTTCAGAGATAACTTGTGCACAGAAGTGTATTTCAGTATAAAAAATTAAACCAAAACTATCAAACGATAAAATTGCTTAAACAAATATAGTCATAATGATATAATAAAATAGTTATATAATTTACTTAAAGAGAGGTAATAATTAATTTATTTAATTTTAATATCATTATTAATTTATAAATAATATGAAATTAAAGAACTATTTATAAATTAGTGTTAAATTACTATATGAATATAAAATAATTAATCAGAATTAAACTGATAACTCGAAAGAATTGAGGAAATGTTTAAAAAAATTAATTTGTAAAGCAAATCTAAGATTAGTATCTTAACAATTGGCGCTAAAAGAAGCATACCTTATTAAAATCAAAGTCGTTATCAGCGAGAAATTCAATGGACGAGCAGTCTATTAAAAATGAACTCAATTTACTGCCGACCGATCGGCGACACAAATAAAATGAATACGTCTTCGAATCAAATCTTCGCAATAATACAAAACTCAATCAAAACTCTATTCGCTTCAATTCTCACGAAACAAATCGCTTACATGTTATTCTCGATGTCTTTATTGAAGAACGAGAGACCGATTTGAGTGATGACAAAACTGGCGGCAGATCTGCGTTGCTTCGCATACCTCTGTTCGGCGCCGTCGAACAGACTCGGAGTGAGCGACTCGTCCGCCACCAGACCAGTGAATTCGGTGTCAATCGCTGGCCATATCGAGCATATGATTAACTCGTATCGACAAATAAATAGCTAACATTTTTTCATACCAATGAAAGACGTGCTTTTGAGCGACTCCTTAATGAGGTCTAACATCGACTCGAAATTTTCGTTTATAATTGTAGTCATTGTCGAAACGCTTTTCGAACAGCAATCGAATCGATTCACACCAATATAAACATTTTCGAGTGACAAACGCGCGAAATGGTAATCAAATGGAGGCAAACATTAATACGAAAGTGGTTCACATTTCCCACACAACGACACACCGATTGCGCAAACCGTCTATCATATCATCATATGATCGCACTCCACATAAATGTTGTCATCATTTTCGCAGCGCTTGTCGTCAGCTGTGCGTCCCTTTAATAGCAAATCAACATAACTGTCGATTCAGAAAGATTTTTATTTAAAAAAATATTGCGCATAATATTAATATACAATCGATACGAACGGAGTTATGAAACAAATAACATAACAAATGCTAAAACTTTTTTCTTGATGTGAAAACTTTGTGCCGAAACTCTATATAATGTTATGCATAACTGTTGCGCCAATTTTACGGCGATGTTCGACAAACTTAACTTCAATTATTAATAGACACGCGATGAGCAGAAGAGTTCACGACTTGTGTCGAGTTGTGGTGACCGGTATGGGAATAGTGTGTCCGTTAGGCGTTGGCGTCGAGAGAGTATGGCATCGCCTCCGGAATGGCGAGTGCGGTATCACTTCAGTGGTCGGCGACGGCTATGAATCGATTCCGTGTAAAGTCGCTGCTTATGTGCCTAAACATGAGCTACTGTTAGAGACAACGTTCACGGCGTCAGAGCTGCGAACTATTCCAATGTCCAGCTTATACTGTTTGGTATGCGCTGAACAAGCTTTAGACGACGCTCAGTGGAGGCCGAGTAAAGAGCGTCACCAGAAAGAAACGGGTGTAGCGGTCGGTATGGGAATGATAGACTTGGCACAAGTTGTCGATAGCGCTAATACTTTTTTTAATGCCGGCTATAGTAAACTGAGCCCGCATTTTGTCACCAAAATCTTAGTGAATATGCCGGCGGGACATATCAGCATGAGGTACGGCCTGCGGGGACCCAACCATTCGGTGTCGACCGCGTGCGCGACCGGCGCTCACGCCATCGGCGATGCGTTCAATTTTATTCAGCGCGGATCCGCTAATGTGATGGTTTGCGGCGGAACCGAATCGGTTATCAATCCCTTGTCGATGGCGTCGTTCGCGAAGATTCGCGCGCTTTGCACCAAATTCAATGACAATCCCAGCAAAGCGTCGCGACCTTTCGATAGCCAGAGATGCGGTTTTGTAATGGGAGAGGGATGTGGTCTTATAGTGCTCGAAGAGCTGAGTCACGCTCTGCACAGAAATGCCAACATTTACGCAGAAGTACTGGGCTATGGCTTATCGGGTAAGACTGGCATTAAATAAAATTCAAAATTTATTTATTTATTTTAAAAAAGACATTTGAATCTACAGGTGATGCGCATCACATAACCGCTCCGCGAGAGGACGGAAACGGAGCGCTAGAGTGCATGAAAGCGGCTGTCGATGACGCGCACATCCGAATGAGTGACATCACTCACATCAACACACACGCGACCTCAACACCTTTAGGCGATAAGGCAGAGCTGACCGCTATTAAGGAGCTGTTCGGTGACGAACATTATCACCGGATTGCGATCACGAGCACCAAAGGCTCGACCGGACACCTATTGGGCGCCGCCGGCAGTGTTGAGGCTATCTTTACTATACTTTCATGTTATAATGGTGTGATACCGCCTACGATTAATTTGGAGGAACCGCTCGATAGTGAAGCTAATATTGTGGGTAATGATGAGAAGAAATGGGAAACAGAGAGAAGGATCGCAATTACCAATTCGTTTGGTTTCGGCGGAACAAACTCTTCGCTCGTCATATCAAACTATTTGCTTTGAAATTCCCATCTTTTCGAACCATTCGTCGCTTTTGTCTTTCGAAATAGCCTGTGAATCAAACATTCATATCAAGAAATTAAAAATTATAAATATAAATATGTTATACAAATATATTTACAATTAAATATTATATACTATATATAATTAATAAATATAATTAATACTTATTTACCTCATTGAGTAAATTATCTGCTTCGGGATCCGTTTGCGACAACTGTCGGAAAGCGGTGTCGCCAACAAAGCATATTTCGTGGCCGTCGGGATCGGCTAAGATGACCACCTGAACGGTGGCCTTACCGGGAGTGTCGAGACTGACGAGTGGCGTCAAAACCGTTTGCTTTTCGCTAATCATTTTGGCCTCAATGGCCGGTAATTCGCTTTCGGGACACGAAA
>JAQIYA010000760.1:0-17027 GCA_034699355.1 Microtritia minima
AGACATGTTTAGTATTGAATTGAATCCAACACTCAATTGATTGACACTTCGTTTTGACGTCACTCTTATGAACGCATCGAACACTCATTCAAAGTTCACTCAATGTTCACTCCATTACTACGCATTGAATTACGCGCGCATTACTCACACTCTCGTCAGTACAACAACAGTACAGTACAACACATTTATCGCGCGTCTATTTTTACTGTATATTAATTTATTTAATATTCTTTATTTCATAAAATGAATTCAATTCAATAGTAATAAATATTTTGTTAATATCATAAAAAAAAGAAGAAAATAATAACACCGATAATGGTTTAAAATTTATAAGTTTTTCGTAATCAAATCTCTAAATCATAATTAAATTTATAACTGGATTAAAGTTTACTATGACTACAAAAAGAAAACTATATAATGAGTGCCATATAATGTTATATATATAAATAATGCCTATAAAATATACTTACTTCATATAAGTGCACATTTAGTGATGAAATATTTGACTTTCTTTTTGTAGTCATAGTAAATTTACAATTTATAACTCGGGACCGGAAAAGGGTATACCCCTATACCCGCATTTAGCCCGGTTTACCCATTTTTGAAGATTTCACTCGAATTTATCCATTTTTAAACATTTTACCCGAAATGACTTTAATTAAAATTTAAGTAACTGTAAAAAAATAAACTTAAAGTAATTCAAGTATTTTAACTTTCAATTAATTTTGTAGCAATTCATATATAATACGAGTGTAAAACTTCAAAATTTGAAAATGATTTATTAATCAATATATCTTTCATTCGCAATTTATTACTGAACTAGAAAATACTAAAATTAAATCGAATGAAAGTTTCGCAATAATCGAAGAAACTAAGAAACATCTTAAAGGGGCTCAACAATTGGAATAATTAAATTAGTTAATCAACAAAAATCCAGACATTCAAAAATGTTAATTGTTTTGAATGCAAACTTCAAACACAATTCGCGCCATTAATTCTTTAAACCTGAAAAAAATGTCGACAAAACTTATATATAAATGAAAAAATTAAAAGGTTTTAAACAATAAAAAGTGTTTCGTATTTTGGAGAACGAATTATAAGAAAGAATTTAGTTAACAGAGAAGTAAATACAAGTTTATTTGTTGAAATCAATAGTTTTGATTTAGTATATAATACAATAGAAATATTGAAATAAAATGTCAAAATTATATTATTAATAATATCGTACTTATGAATAATAATAATAATAATATAAAAGCCTTAAGTAAAAACCTTTATCAAAATCAAAAATGGCTTATATTTAGAAAAAAAATTAAGATAAAAATGAGCAAAATTTAAAGTAGTCTATCAAAAATAATTATTGTAATTATTGCTATAATAGTGTTGCTGTTGTTGTTGTTGCTGCTGGTGTTGCGGCGATGTTTGTGGCACTACTTGAATGTGTGAATTATGAGTCCAATACGTTTGAAACGTCTGCTGATTTTGCATGGCCTGCGCCTGAATGGCGTTTGGCTGTTGCGGCTGTGGTTGCGGCTGATGCTGCTGGTGATGATGCTGTGGCGGCTGCTGTTGCGCCCAATACGGGTGCGGCGACACCGCTTGAGCGGCGAAGAAATGCTGCTGAGTCTGATGCGGCTGCGGCTGAAGCGTACTGCGCGTGGCCTGAGTTTGGGGCAGTTGTTGTGGCAGCTGTTGAGGCAGTTGTTGAGACGGCGGCGACGACTGCTGAACGAGCACGTGAGGAGCGCTTTGCGCGGCCGGTGCCACACCGGTCTGCGGGACACTCGCGTGATTCATCACCCATTGCTGGGTCTTCTGCTGCGCCTGAGCGGCCATCTGTTTCAATTTGATGGACGCCGCCGACGGCTGAGTACTTTGCGATGGCTGTGCTGACACTTGATTGGGAGGTGGCTGTGGTTGTGGTGGCGCGTGCTGTGACCGCTGCTGTTGTGGCACTTGAATCGATAGCTGAAGCGAAACATTGCTCTCGTTCTTTGGCATCACTGATACTAAACCCATATTGGAGACACCGGTCGACGACAGCCGCAAATGAACCGATTGAGGCGTCGGCTGCGACTGTTGATTGTGATGGTGATGCTGCTGAACAATCATCGACTGCTGCGACTGTTGTTGGTGTGGCTGCTGCTGAAGCTGTGACTGTTGTGATGGCGGCTGCGATGGATTGTGTTGAAGCTGTTGATGTTGGAGCTGAATATTGTTGAGAGTATGCTGTTGTTGCTGTTGAAGTATTGTCGTTGGCTGTAAGAGAAGCGTTGGCTGCTGTTGCTGGTGATGATGCGCTTGCGATTGCATAGAGTTTGAAAAGTTGCGCACATTTGAAATCACATTCGGCATGAAATTGGCGTGAATTTGATTCGAATTAACGGTTTGCATGCGATGGGGAATGTTGACCATCGAGTTGGCCTGAAGTCGAGGTTGCATTGAATGATAGGCTATGTTGTCATTCGATGGCGAATATTGATTATTGTTTCGATTAAAGTTGACGACATTCAACTGATTGCCGTTTCCGATCATATTATTACTATTAATGCCCGCATTATTCACTATATTGTTCACACCATTATTGTTACAATGATTGATCGTTTGCGGCTGTTGTTGTTTCGCCGAAATACCATTATTAAGTGAGGGCTGAAAACTTGGCACGTTTTCGGTAAAACACGAGCCATTAATTTCTTCGAGAAATTTGGCAATAAAGTCTTCGTCGCCAAAGTTGGCGCCCGCCAGACCGTCGTCGGCGAAGTTATCGTTAAACACGTCCTTCCAGTTGTCCGTATTGTATCCTTCAATGCCGGCCGAACTGTTCGAGTTGGCGGTCGACGAGAGAAAGTCGCGAATCACGTCAACATTGACGCCCTCGAAATACGAGTTGTCAATCACTTCGCGTTTGATTTCCGACGCCGACGTGATGTGCTGTCCTGAGTTTGGGTGCATTAATGACGGCGAAATTGTGCTCGTTATGCATGAAGTAATCGTTGCCTTTGGCTTAATGTCCATCTGATTCGATGCCTGCGATGAGTTTTGAAATTTGGCGTTAGATATGCTGTTTCGATAAGAGGTCGAGATCGGGGATAACTGAGACACTTTAACAGACGAGTTGTTGGCCGTCGATCGAGGAGTTACGGCCACCGCTATCTTAGCCAACTTACTGGCCTTCGGCTCACTCGCATCACAATTAAGCGCACCATTATTATTGTTATTAACTAAACTATTATTGTTTGCGGCACTATTGTTATTATTGGCCCTCTTGTTGTTGGCGCGCGTCGAGTTGGAGGCGTTCATCGATTTCTGCTGTTTGGCCTTATTATTGCTGGCGTTGTGCGCCGTATTGTTGAGAAACTGCTGCTGAAGTCTGTTGGTCTCCTGAGTCATCTTCAGGTTCTGGGCGTCAGCCGTGTTCTGATGCTTCTGCACGTTAATCACGTGATGCGCGCGATACTTCTCGATTCGGCGTCTCATTCTCTCAATCTTGTCGTACTTGTCGTAATAGGGAGACGGAGAGGACATCGACTGCGACGACGAGCCAACCAGTTGTGACTGCGGAGACTGTGCGGCATGACTTGTCTCGATTAGCATAGCTATGCATATATCACTCCCGAGTTTGTCTTCTCTCCCGATAAGTCTATGCGTTTAAAACGTATTTTACGGATCAGTTTAATTGCAAATAGTTTTGAAATTATTTTCAACAATTTAATAAATTAATTAAAAACAGTTTTCGTATTATAGATAAAAAAAACAAGAACGCAAAAGATATGTCGCATTAAATATAGATAACAATAATTGTTACCGAAAGTCGAGTATAGATACTGAACTAAACTTAAGTTTTATTCAAACTTTTTTTTTACGATATTAAGAACGCAAACAAAATACACGAAAACACAATAACTGTCTCTATCTATAAACGCATTGAGTATTAAATAAGTAGTTTCTGAAGGTTTCGAAAATCAGATAACAGTTACGAAACTTTTTTATTTCTGCTTACAATTTTCTTGAAAACAACAGGATTTTGGCGTCTAATAAACGAGATTAAGTCCACAATTATCAGCGAAACGTATGACTAAATGCGAGTAAAAACAACTTTTAGGCACTTCGCGCACACTTTTTGGCACTAAAGTCGAGATCATCACAACATTTTGCTAACTTTGACCAAACCATAAGAGCGTTTCAAACAAAACTACAAAAAGACGTTAAAACAGGCGACAAATAGTTTCGTTACAAGTTGTTCAATATATATATAAAACTAACGCAAACGCTTAGCGCGTCGGTTCGCGACCGCGACTATTCGTAATCATAGTTAGAGTGATGGTTAAATATGGAGGCGAAACACATGGGAATGAGTGGGCAATTGAAGTGACACTTCGGTAATCATAATATTGACAAATAACAACTCAATATGAATGCCTCAAAGGCAACGATCGACGTAAACAAAGGCTCAACCGATCCACGACTGGCCCATCAATGACGACAACCAATGGGCGATCAGGCGTACGCTAAGCGACACTAAACGAGGCTCAACGGGGAGCGCATTGCGAGCGCTGGCCGGTCGTCATTGACGACTGATCGCACTATTGATTGAGACGACTGTAGACGACTGTGAGATGAGTGAGAGATGGGTGTGTATGGCATGTATGGCTTTGGTATGGCTTTGTTGTGCAACGAATAGCATTACTATTATTGCGAGTCTATACTGGTTTGAGTGAGCTTTGCATCCGTTCGTCATTCACAGCGCGCGTGACGTCCGCTAACGTGACTTACCTGAAAACAGCGCCTCACGTGATCCGCTAAGCAATGGTGAAACTGATCAAAGGTCTGGTGACGCTCACCAAAACCAATCCTCAGCAGCAGTCGAAATACGCGCAGCGCATGACAAGACTGAGCTGCAAGATATTCGGCGAACACCGCACGCCGTATATGCCCGAAGAGCTGACGCGCGACCAGATCGCCGAGAATAGGGCTCGCGAGCAGTGGTCGTCGTTTCACTACCGAAATTGGCTCGTCGTTCACGAGCACTCTATACAGCCGTTCGACTTACGGACGCGCAGAAACGAGAAGTACTATCCGCCACATCCGCAACACATCAAACTCATCGACACTTTGCGCGAATACGGACTCTTTAGGTGCCATTTGTTAACATTTGAAACTTTGGCTGTTTTGTATTATTGTGTAAAATATGGTTGTTTTCAAAGGGATGAACACTTGGACTTTAAGGACGAAATGAATCGCTTGCGTGTGGCGCGAGGAAAGGTGGGACGCATGCAGAGAGTGGCCGGAAAGAGGGCTCAGTTGAAAGAGGCGGAGAAGTCTAAGTGAGGGCTCGAGTCGACCAAACAGTTGTGCAAATAAATTGATTCATTAATTTGTTGATTAGTTTGTAATTTTATCATTAAATAAAATTAGTTATATTAAAATCTCACTAAAATAATAGTCATTTTCAATTATAGCTAACTTCACAGCAAATTTAATTTAAAATAATTTTTTTGAATAATGTTTTATAAAAATAAAATATAGTTATCTTTATGTGATATATTGAGAATCAAAATTGGAAATAATTTAAGCATTGACTGTAATCATACGTTTATAAATACTAAACGGGCAAACTTTTTGACGCCGCTCTCGTAAATATTTTCGAAAAAAACATTAAACCAGTTTGACCGCCAGGTATATAACTGATGACATACCTATTGAAAAAGTAAGGCAAATAATGAGAATATATTGCTAGTCAATAATCAGTAAGCTTTACCAAATTAAAGCGATAACTTGAATAACAGCGAATAATGTCGTTAGTGGTGTACTTTGAACCTTAACGTTAAGAGCAATACAATTAAAAAATGTTAATATGATTTGGACATTATTTGCGTAAAATTAACAAAAGTATTGAAGAGTGTATGCACGAACCTTAAGCGCAAAGTATAATGTCATGAATAGAGATCCAAAATAGGATAACGTAAATGGAAGTCTCTCTTTTGAAAATAAATGTTTGAGTTGACTCGCTGGACCCCATAATATGGCGAAACTAGAAATGCGAAAAATGAATGCATGAAAAAACAAGAGTAAATATTTTTAAAAATATAATAATCATTGAAGCGCTCACCTCGAAACGATAAATATCGATCCCAATGTGAACATTAGCGCAAACTTACGCGCTTTAAGAATTAGAAATGGTATGTAAAAGCTAGACTGGAAAAAGATTAAGAATTTAGTTGCGACTAAAAATAATAACTTAAATTAGGCTTTTTCAAAGAAATAATTATATAATTCATGTGATTTATTTTGTAATATTTGCAGCTCATTAATTCGGAGTTTAATCACAACCAATTCATTAATTTAATGACTAACAATTAGCTAATAATTTTAACCTAAGATATTTTAAGCTATTTTTCTATTAAATATAAATATAATGACATAAATGATTTCAATTAATTTGAAGATTATCACAATAATTATATATTAATATTTTGAATAAGCCTGAATTTTGTTTAGCAATTCATTTTGATTTCAAAAAAATCCATTACCAAAGCAAAACAAAATATTCCCATCGCTATGCATATAATAAATCCAATTATCCGCTGACTTCGAGACTACAATTGTTATAACAATTCAAATCAATTATAAAATTCAGTTCAATGAAATGAAAAACAAAAACAAAATAATATCTCAGTTATAGGTGATCTCTTACCAGCGATGGTAACCACGAACAGGTCTCGCTCTTCTGAGTATTAATCGAAAGCGACGAAAGCCAGCTCGAAGTGGACGCCTTTCGGCCGGCGTTGAGCTGTGAGTCGAGTTCGCTGTCGTTCACGTCTTCTGTGCTCAACGGCTGATAAAACCAATCGCTCACCGATTTCGACACTTTATTGCCATTTATTAAATTATTTATATTACTCTTGAACGACGACTTTTCGCCATTTCTCGACGAGAGATAGTCTTTAATATCGTCGCCGATACTGATAGTGGCCGTCATTGCGGCCAAAAACAGACAATTCAAGACAAATTGAAGCCAACGAACAGCTGTTTGCGTCACATATTATGACTCATTATTTATTACGACAATAACACGCGTTTATTAAGAGATGGAGCGCTAAATGTTGGTTGAGTTCAACGTTTTTTATTTGAATTTATTTATAATTGGTTTTAATTTAAATAACACATAATTATTTATAATATAAAAATTTAAAACTAGGCATTTGTAAACTTATGATAAAATATATATTAAATATAAGCAATTAAAATAAATTTTATGTTATTTAATTTAACTATAAATTAAAAATAGGTAACTATTCAAAGTTTATTTTTATTAATTTTACAAATATTTTATTTGAAAACAATAAATATTTTCTAATGAAATTAAAATGTTTGAAATTTTTGCAATTAAAATATTTATTATTTTTAAAAATTTTATATAATAAATATTACACTTTAAACTTTGATTATAATTTTTTGATAAAATTAAATTATTTTAGTCATTAGTATTTTGACCACAGTTTTGGTGGGTTAACCTTAAGGTTAAAACATAGATTTTGACCCTATGTTAAGGTTAAGGTTAGTGTTTTTTTAAAAAAGAGTCAAAATTTCGTTAACCTTTAACTTGACTGTCAATGAATTAATTAATTTTTAACTTTCAACAATAATTAAATTCTTGATCTGATTATTTTTAATTTCATTACTATCTAAAATTACAATTTTGTTGAAAAGAATAAATTCTGATATCTCTAGCGGTCAAAAAGTTATTTGACGTTCAGGCTAAAGGTTAAAGCAAATGTTGACCGCTTAACCTTTTCTCGTCAGTATTTACACTAAAAGAGAGTATGCGTTGAACGCTATGAAGCGCTGTCGTCGACGACGTGTCGAGCGATCAATCGCTTCACTTCTCATTTATAGCAATATTTATTAAATTAATTAATATTATAATAGTTTAAGTAATGCTTTCATTTAATTATTAGACAAATAATTAAAAGTAGAATAACGTGTATATTTTAAAAATTATATTTTAAGTCCATATCATATACAGTGTTATGATATAAGTGTGCAAATAATGGACACGTGTATCGACTCTTTGTTTTGAATGGTATGTTTGAATTGAATAGTAAGACACGATTTGTGATTTAGATATGATTTACTCGATGATGACATTGAGATACAGGCCATACACCACTCTGTATGACAATTTGATGACTATTTAATAGATAACTGATAAACGAGTAACGAATCATATATTTTTAACGCATAAGAGCGTGATTTTGTGTTTGCTTTTCGTTATCTTTATCTTAATTTAATGCTAACTATTATTTAATTAAGTAAAGCCAACCGCAAAACATGGTATTCATTCAAATCCCAACTCAGTTAACCGAAGAGGAGTTGACTCTTAAGAGAAAATATCAGAAACTAAAAAGAAAAGTAGGTTTTCATTAACAATAGTTTTAAAAACGTTTAAATTGAATCGATTTTCTGCCGCAGAAAAAAGCATTACAGCAATTGAATGCACCCAAAGTAGAGGCACCACCCATTCAGCCGACAATCAAACGCAGCTCAGAGAGCGGTACGGATGCCAAAGAAGTGGCCAAAAAGCTGCTCAAATCGGGCAAAATTCATGCCATTAAAGCTCCCGATAGTCGCGAACGCCAGGAATCGGGTTTCAAGCGATCGAAAGCGTTGGAGAGAAAGCGCGGCATCGGTTCCGATAAACCCGGAGGTTATCAACCATTTTCGATGTCCCACTCGTTCGACAGCGACGACTCGGGTATTAATCGAAATTATATTTCAGCAGTTCATTCAAAATTAAATTATATTTGATTTGCTTGAAATGTCGCAGCGATGCCGAGCGCTGTGGACGACCTGACGTCACCGTCGAAAGCGGCGTGCGTTAAACCGCTTTACGAGAGTTTTGTCTCGTCTCGAGATCCGGAAGCGATTGCGCGCGAAGAGACGTTTAAGGAGAAGCGACGCGACGGCAAAGCGAATTACGTGAATCGAGACACACCAATGCAGGGCAACACCATTTACGTGCACGGCTTTGGCCTCTCAGAAACATTTCTGCGCACTAATTTCGCCACGTTTGGCAACATTGTTAACCTGACGTCGGAGAGCGAAAAGAAGTGCGTCTATTGTGATCATATATTAATTTTTTTCTAGTTTATAAATTTATTTTATCTATAATAGTTGCGGTTTCGTGACCTACGACTCGATTAACTGCGCCAATAAAGCGATCGACGATATGAATGGCAAAACGTTGAGCGGAATTAAGCTGAAAGTCAGTTTCGCCAGAAGACAGCCTATGATTGTCGAAAGAAATAATGCGCAAACGGAATCGACAAACTCGGGACACTCGTCCACGACTGAAGTCTGGTCGTCAATAGCCGCCAGTTATTCGCAAAAGGGAGCCGTTAAGGACAAACGAAATTTGATTAGTTATGAAGAGGCGGACATGTTTGCCAGTTTGGGCGAATGATGTATAGTTTAACAATATAAATGTAGATACATGTATTTTGTTTAGTCATCTGTACTGTTTAATTGTATATTTTATTGTGTAAATTATTAAGTTATATCGTATTGAAATATAACATTTGGTGACATTAAATGAATAGAGATTATAAAATACAGGTTAAAATGAGAGGTCTGGTGCTAATTATTTGAGCCCTGCAATTGTTTACGACTTAAAGTAAAGAAGTGAGGCATTGTTTTGCAAACTTGTATATTTAATGTAACATAATATACATACTGTACTGTATTAGAATTTTAAGTACTGTAATTACTGAAAAATAAATTATTTGAATTTGTTTTTTTACAATTTATTATTGAAATTAAACAATTCATGTTATTCAAAATTTATGCTCATAAATATTTCGCATTATTATATTAATAATACTGGTATAATAAAATATTTATAACTATTATTTTGCATAATTATTAGAGCATAACAAATAAAATATTGTTTCAAACAAAAACGTTCAACTAATTTAAATAATATACTAATTTTTTGGAAATTACATTACACTATATGTATACTATTTAATTATATTTATATTATTTTTATCAATAACTAAAAACAGAATTTCGAGTTATGAATACTCAATTCCTAATATATACGGGTAGATAAATATTAGAAATCAAGACATCAAAAGTAAAATTTTATATAAATAACGTTATGTACAAAGTATCAGATAAACAAAAAATGCTGTTCGAAGTTGAATTAGTTTAAATCACTACAAGCACTATCATACATATTGATAAGAACTCTTAACTGAATCAGATTCGTCCACATCGTAGACAAATCGCCAATCCTTAGAGTCCGGTCTAAACATACGGCAAAACTTAAGCTCAAAGAAATCGAAAAAATTTTGCCAAAAACCACGACTTTTATATGTAAAGTAAAATCAAAGTTAGTAAAAAAATTTTATTTACAATTTTTTTTGTAAATAAGGCATAAAACTCACTTAAAAGGACTGCTAATGTTTCCGTGTTCGTCACGTTTGAAGTGATGATAACGTCTGCAGTTCATTCTCTCATTGGTGGTCATTCCCAACCAAAGAATCTGTTAATAGATATATTTAAATTAAATATATAGTCAAATGCAAGTAATTAAGCAAAACGTTTCTATTAATAAAGAAAATAGGAAATAGGAATATTTTATATTATTTAAATTGGAGTACCATATGAACAAAATAACAAATAATAAGATAACCTGATAGAGCTGGCAAACTGATAAGCAAAACACCCAAACGCTATGAATAGCGGCGTTAACTGCGCACCACGTCAGCCAACCGTCGTATATGAGCGATCGGTATAAAAACTTAGAAAAATTTAGCTCGAATTGTGAATCGATGCGATGCCTCCAATCTAATCAAATAGTTTTTAAATACGAATAAACATTAACTGCTTATATAAACTTATAAAAATTTTGTAACTCAAAAAAAGATGAGAACATACATATATATGTTGAGTAAAGGAACCAAAGAATCGTAAAAAAAAGTGCGATGAGATAAGCGATGAAATAGCGATGGTTGCCATAACCGACACAATTGCCAACCCATGGACAGTGATGGTCGAAACGGGCCACACATTGGCCACATTTTGAGCAATGCTTTGATCGAAGCGGTTTGCGTACCACACACGAGCTGCAGAACCAATTCGGATCGAAACCTTCTCGTTCGGCCAAATCCATTATTGTCTATTTTATAATTATAATTAGTGAACACATATTAAACAACAGCAACTTTTAAAGCATTTTTTTTTTTTTGAATAATTACTTGAAATCTCTGCTGTTGATCTTGAAATACAATTCCCGGATCTCTTTGCCACGTTTGGAAGAAACTATAGAAAAGCCAGGTTGAAGTGAATAAGAAACCCAATAATGACGGTAGAGATAAATCTGAAATAAATATTCATATTATAATAATATAAATTAAGAATTAATGACAAAAAGTACTAACAATTAACGAAATACGTAACGGAAGTAACGTATAGCCAGAATTTTGTGCTCAAATAAAGAGAAATCGGTAATACTTCATATATTCTGGAGTCGAATGAATATTTAATGACTGTCATCGATACAATTATTAGTACTAATAGTACTATTAATTTGATGGATAGAGCATATTCTGCGTTAAAATTAGCGCCAAACAAGTAAAACGCAACGAATGGCGAGCCAAACATAAACCAGTATCGAAAAGCTTTATCTTTAAAGAGGCGAACAATAATATGCTTGTTAGCCATTTCTTTCTCCAAATACGGCTCTTCCAATCGTTTCGCTAACCACGTGCACTGCAACTTATTGGCCATATCTAACGGTGTGTCGTCCTCGACATTTTTGGCCAACACGTTAGCGCCAGCTTTTAAAAGCAAAGAAACGGATGTACTATTTCGCGAATATACGGCCCAATGAAGTGCGGTGTTTCGGTGACGGCTATCAAAGAGGGAAAGACTAGCGCCTAATGTTATCAACAGTCTCGTCGGATCGTTACTGAGTTGGTTAGAAAATTAAATTAATTGTCTATTTAATCAGATATGAGTAATGCGTACGTATTGACTCGAAAGGCTGACCACATGAGTGGAGTCATGCCATTGATGTCGGGAGCGTTTATATCCTCGCCTTTGGCCACAAGATATGCAACAATAGCTGTGTGACCGAACTGTGCCGCCAAATGAAGACAATTGCTTCCTAATATTACAATTATATATTTAATTCACTCTTAATCACAACTTTGAAATATGATTTTGCGATGCAATCAAGCAAATCATTATTAAGCAAACCTTCGCCGTCGAGAATAGAGGGATCGGCTCTGTGTTGGATGAGTAGTATGACCATCGAGAGGTGGCCCTGTCTTGTGGCCCAATGAAGTGGCGTCGAGTGAAGGTCGCCACCGATCGCGTCCAGAATGGCTCCCTTCCCGATGTAATACTTGACGATATCTCGCCTGTTATTAATCGACGCCCAGTGAAGTAAAGTGACATTTTCGGCGTCCCTCTCGTTCACGTCGTGGCCGTTCTCGACCAGCTCTTTGCAGCGCTCGAATGCGCCGTATTGTGTGGCCCTAACGATGTCGAACTCGCTGTACTCCTTCTTCGACTCATCGCCGGACAGCTTCGGTAGGCTTTCATGATTGGCCGCATTCGTCGCGTTCGCCGATTTGCGTTCAGACGATTCGCACCACTTTTTATCAGACTATAAAGTTAGGAGAAAATTATCGAAACGTTATGCACAAACAAAATAAAAAACAATAGATAAACATAAATATGAAAAGCGTTTCAAACGCGACAAACTTGAGATGCGGTGAAATAGACGGGCGAACAGTTCGGCTCTTCTTCGGTGTCGTCGCTCATGGCTTGCGCTCAATTCGACCTCTGCTTCGCTTGTGGTCCGCAAACTGCGAGTCTCAATCAAAATTGACTCGAGATTTAAATCTCTTTAAGCTATTGTTTTCATTAAATGATATCCAAATTTTTTTAAAATCTTAATTTTTGAACTTAAAGTTTGAATTAGAGATCGACGATCGAGACATACATAACAGCATAATTATAGATCAAACAATTTCCTGACGTAAGTCAAACTAATTTTAGTTAAGACCAAAATGTTTGATCAGTGATATTATTATTTTGGTGTTAATGTTAGCATAAGAGTCGAGCTTTAAAATACAGCGAAAGCCTGTATAAAACTAAATGATCGTTAATGCGGAAGAAAGGCGTAAATAATGGCTTATTTATGGCTCGTTATATGTCGTTTTATACGAACTCAAGTTTAATGTAAGTTTAATTTTGCTCATAAATACTGTTTGGACTTATACTTACGTTCTGTTATTCGAGAAATATTTGATTTTATAATGAAATTATTCAAATTCAAAGTTTTATCTGTAATTTTTTTGTAGATCTTTAGAGAAAATTATACATTATATAAATTGATATTTGTATAAATTAATATTTGACTAAATTGATTGATATTTTGTAAATAAAAAATAATAGAAATGAATTAAATATTTAATGATATTAATTTGCATTGAGAATCATTATAAATTTATTTATTACTAATTTTAAAATCTAAATATAAGTTTAAAACAACTTTGAAATTATAAACTATTATTAATTACATTTTATAAAAGATTTTAAGTAAAAAATATTTAAAATAAAAAATAATAGATTAGTTAATGTTTAATAATTTTTAATTGTAAAAATATTAAAACTGAATGCTTTAAATTAATAATAATATTTCTCTGAATGAATAATAATAAATATTTTATACGTTTTATTCCTATGCAAATATAAAGCAAAACTTTGAAAGGTTTTAAGTGAATCTTATATTTTAGTTTCAAACAAAAACTGGTATTAAAATTTGATTTCCAAATGCAACTTAAATTAAATAGAAATTGTAGAGCAAATAACGGTAAATAAAAATAGCTGCTCAATGATGGGATCATAATGTGGAGGTCAAAGGTTTTAGTGCACCCAAATCGAGCATTAAAACACTAAAACACTAGTTTTCTCACCACTAGTCTGAACTGAGAGCACAGCGATTCCACTGTATTTGAAATGCAAAGCCCACGTGATCGACACAAGCGTACAAATAACGTGCACATATTATAAGCGATTATTATCGCGAATATGGTTCGCTTCGCACGACAGGAGCGGCAATAATATTGACGTTTTATATGTGGAATTGCGAAAAGCATGTGCTGTTTCGCTAATCGGTTGGTCGGGACGTAAAGCCAATCACTCCTGATTTCGCCCACTTCTTTGCCGCCACTCTCTTCACCTCATTCTCATCCAAATTAATGATATATACACGCCTTTACGCGCCTCAGTGTTCGGTCGAGAAAATTAGTTAATCGCTGTTAACAGAGGAGTGATCAGCGAAGAGATGGGCAACAAATGGTCGTCAGTGTCGGCGTCGTCTTCGTTGGTATCGCCACCGCCGCCGCCAACCATACCGCCGGCCAACGCGTTCGCCGAGTCGGCCAAAGCTCAAGAGTCGGACAAACAGGCGATTCCGGACTCGAATCCCGGTTCGATGGAAGAGTTGCACCGAAAGTGTAAAGGTTTGTGAATGGAGTGCACCGACAAGAGTATTGTCCGCCTTTCAATAGTATTCACATTTGATTTCATTGCTTTAATTCCTTGATTTGAAGTCAAATTTAATTTCTATTTTTTTTAAATTTTAGTTACTTTATTCCGAGTTTGTTGGCTTTAAATTATGATTTTATTCATTTTTATGCCTCAAGTTTGTTATAATTTAAAGTTAAAGTTAAAAACATTAAAATATTTATTTCTGGGAATATTATTTGTAACTTTTATATTAGGCGTTAATTTGTAAATGAATAACTATTTATTTTGCATTTAAAAATTGATATTGGATTCAATGTTTGCAGAGATATTTCCGACTCCCTTCGACGGCGCAAAAATCATTATAAACAAAGCCCTCAGCAATCATTTTCAATTAAGTCATACGATAAACATGACGGGAGGTCTTATGCCTCCCGGCTATCGATTCGGCGCTACTTATATCGGAACGAAACAGCTGTCGCCCACCGAAGCCTATCCGATCCTATTCGGCGAAATCGATCCGAACGGCAATTTGAATTCTAGAATATTGCACTTAATCGGCGATCGATTAAAGCTGCAAATCGGCGCTCAAATTCAGGATTCAAAATGTGTGGCCTCACAGCTCACCACCGATTACAAGGGCAACGATTACACGGCATCGCTCACATTGGGAAACATTGATTTGGTTCACTCCTCCGGCGTCGCTGTACTTCATTATTTGCAAAATATAAACCCGAGGATAGCGCTCGGAACTGAACTCGCCTATCAATTCGGACCTCAAGTTCCTGGTAGTGAAATAGCGAGTAAGAGAACTTTTGTTTTAATTAATTTCTAATTATATATTCTATATAATGCATTAAATTCTTATCAATATTCTCTTTTAATGATCAATTTAGTTTATAAAGTATGATTTTATATGCTTTATTATATCAATATTTAAATTAATTAATTTGTTAATTAAATTTTTTAAAAATAAGAGAATTGACAATTAATTTACTTTGTTTATTAAGCAGTTTTTTAAAAAAATAAATATTTGCATTCGAAAAAATTATAGATTAACATAAATACTAAATATTAGTAGTATCCAAGTATATAAATATTTGGATTTATGGATATATTGATATATTGATAGAGTAAAATAATATTGATGAGCAGCAATAGATGCAAGTTTTAAAATAATTAACTTTTAATTTTTTCATGACCTTTATTATTGTTATCTTTGTAAATATCGATAAAGATATTTATTATTTATCATTATCTACATTCAATTTTGTCCACTTTCCTCTATTTATATTTGCTATATATGCTATTAATGCGTTAGATTTTCATAATTGTTGTAAATAAATTTATTTAAAAAAAACTAAAATTACACACTTCTTCGCCATTTGTTATAATAATCAATAAATGCAAATAAGTTTGCATATCTGAAAGAGAATGAGCTTTAAAATATAATTTTTCTCTTAATTTTATTATATACACAAAATTTTTTATGGGTATTATAAATTACAAGACGCATAATACTTTATTACTTTACACACATTATACTTTATTGCTTTATTTAAGTTATTGATGTATTACAGTATATTAATTTAGCTTATTTTTGAATTTTAATTGAAAGTTGTTTCACTTGCGGGTCGCTATTCTTCGCCAAACAATTTCATTATTAGCGGTACGCTCAGCAACGCCGGCGCTCATCTTTGCTACTATCAAAAAGGTGGCGAAAATATACAGGTATAGGAAGAAATAAAGAGGAAAAAAAATAAGAGAGGAAGAAAGAAATTCTTCGCTCATATATATATATTTATTTAAATTCATTTCCTTGATCTGATGACCCTTTCGTTTTCTATGTGCTCCATATCCTGTGCATATTTATATAAATTACTCGACAAAACAAGGTTGGCGTTGAGGTGGAAACCAATCTTCGAGTCGGCGAAAGCGTAGCGATGTTTGGTTATCAAATTGATTTGCCAAAGGCTAACATCGTTTATAGAGGTATACCATAGCAAAGGCCTTAAGATATCAGCGAAAAACTTAATTTTTATTTCATTCTGATATCAGCTGATTATTTCATTTAATTAGCATAAAAAAAATTGAATAAATCTTAAACGTGAATCAATTCATTTCGTTGAGCAGGAATGGTAGACAGCAATTGGTCAGTTGGCGCCGTGTTAGAGAAAAAACTATTACCGCTTCCATTCACATTCGTATTGAGTGGTATGATTAACCATCCAAAGCAACAAACAAAGATTGGTGCCGGTCTTTATTTAGGTTGACTACGCGCGCGCGAAATAGTAGCTTTTTTGTATTATTAGGTCAGACTATAATTATAATTATATCGCATGTGAGGACATATGTGGCAAATTATTTGCCGATAATATTGTTTTACTATTCAAATTAATTTTATAAATAAATAAAATTAACCTTATTTAGGATTTAATATACAATTTTTGATAAATAAAAATTAAAATGAAATTAAAATGAAA
>JAQIYA010000761.1:0-17013 GCA_034699355.1 Microtritia minima
TATTTCTCGGAAATTTTGCTTATTTTTTAAATTTAAAAATACACGTAAATATTGCAATTATAATAACACATTGTTTATCTATAATCTTTCAATTAATCCATTTTTATAATTATAAATATGATATAAAACCGATTTATTTAAAGCCATTTGGAATGATATGCGGTTTGGTTTCACCAAAAAGTGTGGGCATTTCTAATATCAATGATGTGAAAAAATTATTAAAAATTAGCTCTCGATTGATATATCTCTATGAAAATATTTTGGTGAATATTTTCAAATTATTGATTTTTATGATATCATTTATACCATTGACTCTCAATTCACCATTTAATGCTAATTATATATTAATTATTTTCTGGAGTATTATTTACTCGCTTTGTGGGCGATATTTCCTAAACTATCTAAGCTGGCAAATCATATATTTCTATATAATATGCCTTTTTATTAAATTACGTTTAAGAACAATAATAGTTAATTTTAAAAATTCTTTAAATTCTTTATATTCAACAAAAAATTATGGTTATGCTTGTCTTAATAAATTATTGATTGATTTAAATCAGTTATTTAACGAAATTCATGACTATAATTGTAATCTTTGGTCAATATTTACATTCTGTTTGTACACAATAGTATCGTTATTGATATCTTTGTCATTATACTCAACTTTCTTTAGTTCAGTGAATAGCGTAACCCGACTTTTCATCTTTTACTGTATTTTATGGATCGCTGTTTTTTTCTTGTGGTATTTACGAATAGCTTCTAATATTGTATATGAAATCAATTTATTGTATCCATTATTTCACAAATTATTTGTCAGCAAAAGAAAAATTGTGATTAATTTACAAATTAAATTCAAGGTAAATATTTTATATAAAAACGTGTGAATATATATAAATTATTTTAATTTTTATTATGAATTTTCAAATATAAATGAGTGTATAATTTGTTAAGCATTATTTAATATATACTTTGTTAATTTTTTTTCTATACAGTTATTAACGCTTATCGAAATTATTGGTCACAGAGATATTGGATTTTACTGTTGGAAACTGTTTATAATTAATACTATTCATACCTACGAAGTAAATCTTTAATTCTTTAATTTAATAAATTAATAATAAACTAATATTTTAAATCGTATTTTTTCAGATTATATCATTCATGGCATTACTGTTTTTAAAAATTGTTGACATATCTGATATAAATAGGGTTTATAACAATGAAATAGAAGATAGAGATTAAGACCAGCGCTGTTCTAATTTTAAAAAATTCAATTTGAATTCAAGTTTATTAACAGTTGACTATAAACGATTGCCATTAAAACGAGTTACAGCTTCACATTAACTTTAACCACTGGCGTGAACTTAATTCTAAATTTGAATTCAAAACTATATTTTCATTTTATAACTTCATAAGATTGATAATAATTTTTTTTATGTTTTACAATAAATTTACAATTTTTATTTAAAAATTTATATCGCTGTATGTAAAACTTAAAGTTAAATATGATATATTGATTATGTAATCAAAAATAAATCATTCATTATTCTTGTTAATTCGAATTTATTGCCCAAATTCTGGTCCCTTCTTATAAGTAATTAACTCTTTATACGAGTTAATTATATAATTAGTTATAATTTCTAAATCATTATTTCCAATGATAAGAAATATAATTATCTTCTCGACATAAATGGTTTTTATTTTATAATTATAAATAAATGTTATTTATTCAAAAAAAATAAATACTTTTGACATTTTAAACAATGCAGTAGAAGTCAATTATTTATTTATAAATACCAATAGAAAATGACATAAAAATTATTATTTATGACTAAATAATATATACGTAAATAAGTTAATGTAAAATCAATAACACGCATAAAATAACATTTATTTGCTATTAAAAATATTAAATATCGCTTTTTCTTATAATTACAGAGATACCTTTATAAATTCACACTGTATAAAATCACAACCTGTCTAATATGACACAACACTTTGGTCCCATCAATTGGGACTTATGTTAAACATAGCAATTAATTTCACATTTAATAATTGGTGAACGAAAAACTAAGTTATTTTCCTTTCAGTTACTAAAAATTAACGAATTCTCACGTATAGTGAGATTCACGTATCGCTGGGCACTTACAGATACGTGTTCGATAAATGTGGCTCTAAAATATTTGTGTGCGTCTAACGTATTACAAATATTTAGTTATAAATTTAATTAATTATCCACAAAATTATAATTATATGTATTCAACTTAACTCTAGACTCAATACAATGCTCTACTAAGTTGTGTTTGTTGTGTATGTGTTCGATAAAAGGCATGTGATTTAGACGATCACAAGCTTTTCTTGGAAAATAAGAGCAAACACCTGCCTGTGAGTGTCCAGAGTAAGGAGAATCTCACTTATAGTTTTAAATTTACTTAAATTATTTAAGTTTCAACTTTAAATTTATAGAAATTCATAGGAAATAACTTTATTATTTGATGTTATATATCAAATTTAATTAGTTTATTTTAGTTTTATAAATATATGTTCAAATTTTAGCCCTCCATATTTTCACACTTTATAATTTTACACTCTAAAATTTTCGGTCCCAAGTGTGTGAATTTATAGAGGTTTTACTGTACATGTACACCACAAATGTAATGAGACTTAACTAATTAAACTTTAAACATAATTTAAATTGTTTTAAAGTTTACATTTCAATAAATTTTGAATAGAATTTAATAAAAAGGGTTAATAAACACCATCTAATCTATAATTAATATCAAATTATTTAATAATAAATATATAAACATTTTAGTCTATCATAAATAAATAAAAACAAATGTAATAAACAGTAAGTAATCTTAACTCTTATACCTCTACAATAGCAACTTAATACTTGATTTTATGAGTGCTAATATCTTTAAGAAACTTATAAGATAAGTGTTTTATACTGTATTGAGATTAATGCACTTCTATAGAAGACTTATACAAAACAAAATAATATTAATGTTTTATAAAAGTTTTACACAATTGTCTATGTTTTAAGTATAATTTTTAATGTTTAAGATTTAATTTTTTTCAAATCAGTAAATTATTTATATATGTTTTGATAAAGTCTATGACAAAAATTTCATAATCAAAAATTATTTTTCTTCATAAGAACCGAGTATTTTTCAGTTATATAATACCTATACATATAATAATGTAGTTACAGATAAACCTATGTTTAGGATAACAATTATGCTTTAAGAAAATATATATGAAGATAAACATTTCATTGACTCTTTCTCTCAAAATATAAAGGATGTTTGCCTGAGTTTTTTCTTATTGTAAACAAATATAGTTAACACGAAATAATCTGATTAGTATTTTATTTATAAAAGTCGTTTAAGTCGTTAATAAAATGTATTTATTACTATTATTGTTACATTTTTCAAGAGTAATACTTATTTTTGTTGACAAAAATTACATATAAAATGTCCAACAATATAACAAATAATACAATCACTGTGTTTCCCTACGATTCATCCATATATCCATTCGCTATTATAGTGCTCATCGTCTATCCCATCGTAATTATAATACCATTCAATTTAATCACTTGCTTAATATTCTACAGCCCAACGAACCGCAAATCGCGCGCCAAAGTATTGTTAGGTAATCTAGCGTTGGCCGACATCGTCCAAGCCGTAAGTCTGCCTCCAATCTACTCGCTCTGCGCGCCACACCGGACCGCCATTATCGCCAAAATCGTTTGCAATGAAATAGTCAACTCGTGCCTCTTCTACGCGCCCAACTATGTGTCGTTCGCGACAATGGTAGTCATCAGTTACGATCGATACAATCTGTTTCTCTATCCAACCGCGACCAACATTTTGCAGCGCGTGTCAAAGGTTAAGCTAATTATGATAATATGGTTATTCTCAATAATGGTCACACTGGTCGGCACCGAATACGGCCTGAAACCAACTTATTTAGATTTTTCGGCGAAGCGTTAAGCGTGTTATGTCGAGGAGTATAAGGAATTCAAGACACAACTCATTCATTACGCGAAAATCTATTTCATTGTTATGTATTGTATTCCCGGAACAGTGACGGCGTATTTCTATTTCAAAGTCATGCGAAGCTTTTACTCGACCAGCGCTCGAGCTTTTCATTTCACTGACGAGCAGATGGAGAGAAACAAACGGAAGAATATTAAAAATGTTTTTATGCTGATTATGATTCTTGTGGTCCACTGTGTCTGTTATATACCACTATTTGTTTATGTGACGGTTAATAATTACACGAAAACCAATGAATGCGACACAACTAGCGCTTGGTTTGCGGTGAAATGTTTAGCGCTCTTAAGTTTGTTAATAAATCCCATCATTTATTATTGGATGAATAAGAAGTATAGACTCGAAGTTAAGTCGTTAATCACGTGCGGAAAGTTATAAACTGCTGCGAACTCGATCAAAAAAGTTATTTAATGTTTTTTTGTAATTTCATGTTTTTAATTATAAATAAATAAAATTACTGGAAAAATTTTCAAAATATATTGGTAAAACTTTCGCTTTAATAATTTTTATTAAAAGTAACAATACTTTTAAAATGTTTCGTTGCTTATTATTTAGTGGAAACGAGAATTAAAATTAATCAATTTGTAACTAACGTTTCTCTAATTTACTTGAAAAGTTTTCAATTTTATTAAATGTATGTGGAATTTAATAAATTAACATTTAACCAGATTTTATATGAGAATTTATGGACTAACTGTCCATAAATAACATTTGAGGAACAAATTTTGCACCAAAATTTAAACGCAATAATCCGCAAAATACCCTTCAATTAAGGCCGATTGAGAATTGTTGTGCTTATTTAAAGCGAAACATGTACGACAATGGTTGGACATGTGATAATTATAAGGATTTGACCAAAAAAAAATTGAATCAATAATTCTTAAAACACCAAAAAACTATTGCCAGACAGCTATGAAATGTCTTAAGACAAAGATTTGATTTGCCGCTCATAATGGCGTGCTATCTGTGATTAACTAATTTTGTTTTGGTTGCATATTAAATGCTTTATAATTGATAAACTTTTTGTAATATTATACCTCTTCGCTAATTTTTTATAAATGAAAAACAATTGGTCCAAAATTTGATCCTCACTGGTTTATACAAATGATACACTAATTAAACACACAAAAATTTATATATTCATAAAGATATTGATACTAATTTAAAAGTGCATAACTTTTATATTATTTAATATGATTTATAAAAATTGAAATTTTCATAAATTTTAAAAAATTCATAAATTAATAATTTATGAACTAATTTATATAAAAATTAATAATTATTTATATATTTGTTTGTTTTGTGTGTTTCCATAATGTTTTAAAATTGTTTTCCACGTAAAGTTATTATTAAACATTAAAGTTTATATTACAGCTTTAATAATTCATAACCAAATTAATATTATGCTTATTATTATTAAAGCTTTGGCGTTAATTAATAATTTTAATCGAAAAACATAACATTTAAATCTAATTTTGTTGAAAAGCAATTCCTGTAATCTTTATAATAAAAATTAAAATAGCATTTAAATAATATTAAATAATTAATCGTTGGTTAATAATGTCTACAAAATTAATAAACTAAAATCTTAATGATATCGATTAATCTAATAATGTATTATCCATGAAAAAGTGTTTAATATATTTACAATTTTAATTATAGACTTTTGAAACGGCGTGATAAAAATATGCGCGATATAAATGAATTTTCAAATATTTTATTTTGCAAATGAGTGCATATTATACGCAATAAATAACTGATATAAGTATTCAATGGAAAACTATTTAATTTTGTTTTGGAGAAGAAAGAAATGATTTCAATTTATATTGAATAATAAGTAAATAATAGTAACTATACTTTTTTTTGTACACAAATGAGTTACAATAATATCTAATAACATATATAATTAGATAATAATCACTTAAATGTTGTAAATTTATTTCTACAAACTATATATAACTTATTTTTATTGCCGGAAAGATAATGTCGGAAACAAAACAAAGGAAATCTAACACTTTTAATAGTTTAATGTAAAAGCTTTGACGCATAATCTCGAAATTAACAGAACTGTAAATTTAACAAAAAAAACATGTTTTGTAAAATTCAGTTTAAATAAAGTCAAGATTGAAAAATGATAACAAAACACTTTATAAGAATTGTTTAAAATCGAAAACAACAACAGTTTGTTTGCAAAAATGATTCCAAATCTAACACAACTATTCTCTCTGCTTCTCCTCTCTTCGTGTCTCTCTTACGTGCAGAGCATTATCTGCGGTAAGCAATTAAAAATTTTATTTAAAATCATACATTTATTTGATTACCGAAAACTTACCCAAAGTATGTCCCACTGGATGGACGAACACCGGCTACAACTCGTGCATCAAAGCCTCGGTAAACCCTCCAAACGCCGCCACATATCCGGTCGCGCAAAACGCCTGTTACGCACTCAACCGCTCGCGAGTGGTCGAAATGGCAACGCCGGCCGCGGTCGAGATGTTAAGCAGTTGGCGCGCCGCCAACTCGAACATCAACCCATTCTGGTTATGCGCCTCCCGTTACGCGTATCCCGCAAACTCCAAAACCGGGTACGTCTGGTGCTCTAACCATCCGTTCAATTACACGAATTGGCGGTCCACTCAACCGAGCGGTTTCGTCGACGAGGAATGCTTAGCGGCCAACTATGGAGTCACTACTGGCCAGTGGGACGACGTGTGTTGTATGCCTGGCAAGTGCAGTACCGCATACCTGGACATTGTCTGCGAACGCGACTGCAATTGTCCCGATTGTGAATTAACAGATATATACTATAAGTATAATCTATAACAGATATAATCTATAAGTATTGATTTAAATAATACTTTAAGTAATACTTTAAATAAAAATACGTATTTTTATAATAAGCTTAATATCGGAAACAATAAAATTTAAACTCCGCATTGTATGCGCTCTTAAATTGTTAACAATTTAAATGTTTTGTTTGTTAATATAATGCATATTCAAAGCATTCAAACGTAAATTTGAGAATAATTTAATAGTATATCATTTCAAAGCTGTAAACAAAAAATATTTTGCTAAATTATTTCAATCATATCTCAATTTTACTAATTTTATTGTTTTTCTCATAATTAAAAATATCTTTATTTTTATCAAATTACAGTTTATATTCGGATCGCGGATATCCGTTAAAAAACCGCAAATTAAAAAAAATGCATTTAATTGTAGCGCAAAAATACTCAAATAAAAGTTGTTATTTGTGTAATATTTAACTTAATATATATAAATAAATTCATTGAAATTATGTTAATGAACGAGTAAAATGAGCGGCATATGCGAGACTGCGCTGTCTCTCATATGCCGCCTTAAAAACGTTTCAAAATAATTATTTATAAAAATAATTTTTTTTTCATTTAAAATTTCAATTACAGTCTTTAAACAAAAAACAAATGTATGCTTAAATCAATACAAATAAATATCTAATTATAAACAATTGTTGATAAAAAAATTTTAAACTTTATCCATAATTTATAATTTTTAAATGACTTTATTTAAATATATATTCTAAACATTAGGCTTTATTATTTAAAGTTTTAAATATTAAATTCAAAATATTTATTTAAATAATGTCGGATAAGATTAAAATTAAGTTAGCGTTCAACGAAATTTTTAAAATTAAATGCGTGTTTAATTCAATTTTACTCAAGTAATTCTGACAAATTAATAAAAATATGTAAAAACTGTAAATAAATAAATAAATTACAAAAGTAATCAACTATACAAAAATAAAATGATTAACTTTTGTATACACTCGAGCTTTAGGTTAAGTTTTGAGTTACAAAATATCTCTATTATTGAAAATAAAATTTTTACCATAAGTCTTAAGCCGAGATAAATGTAGCGCTATTTAATAATTAAGAAAGAATAATAAAACAACAATATATATAAACTGTAATTATGCAAATAAATAACTATTATAAGTTTTAAATTGAAAACTGTTTAATCCGTTTATGGTTATCATATCTTCACTCCGTTTTTTTGCCGTCGATTTCGAGCCGAAGAATTGACACCAATAATGGTGCGGAATTTTTATACTTTAAGTTTTGTTTAAGTTAGTGTGTTGTATAAAATTTTTAAATTTATTAGAATATAATGTAAGAAAATTTTGTGCTACTATTTTATTAATTTAATTAAGAAATGACTAAAAATATATACAAACTGTAAATATCTAAACTAATCAATTATGAAAATTTAGAATAATTAACTTTTGGAATTCCAAATACTGCGCATATTTTTATTTAATATTTTATAGTTTAATTATTTTGTTTGTTTTTAATGTTAAAATATTTAATTAATTAAATAAATTAATTATTCGTATATATTAAATAATTACATAATGTTAAGGCTCGAGCTTTACGTTTACTTTTGAGTTATGAAAATATCTCTATTATCGAATAGAAAATTTAACCATTTGACAAAATCAATTACTATTATAATATAAACTTTTAAAATGTTACGTAAGTTTATTTAAATACCATTTTAATTAGATGTTTGTGTATTTCTCGTAATCTTTATATTAATTATATTTTAATATAAATTTTATTTTTAGCATTACTTTTGTTGCGATTTTATGTAAAAATGAATAGAAATAAAAATTGACTGTAATTTTATAAATAAGCAGATATTATTTTTAATTATTAAATAAACCTCAAATAAAAAAAATTGAAAAATTAAAATAAGGAATATTTACTTTAAATTTTTTTTTAATTATTACGTTAACATAACTTTTTGCTAAATAAAAATATACATATTTTTCTGTTTAGTAATTGACCAAAATAATTGACACAATATAGGGATTGACATAAACGATATTCCAAACCAAAGTCCCACAATTGCGCCCAAATTACCGAAAAAGTCGTAAATATTCATTTTGTACGCTTCGATATAAGTAAAGTAATTTCTATCTTCACTCCGTTTTTTGTCCATCGGTTTCGAGCCGAAGTTTTGAAACAAATAATTGTACTGAATTTTTACGCTTTAAGTTTTGTTTAAGTTAGTCTGTTGTATAAAATTTTTAAATTTATTAGAATTTAATGCGAGAAAATTTTGCGCTACTATTTTATTAATTTAATTAAGAAATGGCTAAAAATATATACAAACTGTAAATTTATAAATAACTTGCAACACTAATCAATTCATTTTTTTTGATTGTTTTTAATGTTAAAACAAACATTTAATTTATTAAATATATTAATTATTCGTATATATTAAATAATTACTTATCGAAAGTTAACAATTAATTAATAACCTCTTTTTAGTTATTAAATATCTGTATCGCTATTATAATTTAGAGTTAGAATATCACTAATTCCGAAAAAAATAAATATTACACAAATTGTACACAAATAATGAGAACATTATTTATTCGTAAAATTTTAAAATTATTTTTTTATTCTTTTTTATTAATTTTTTTTATTATTCTTATTATTATTTTTATTATACTTATTACTAGCCATTGTTCCCACACCTTCGCCGCTATAAAAAGTTATTTTATTAAATATAATTCTCTCTTTTATTGCTGAATAATGCTTTGTTTTTAATATAAACAACAATCTAAATTAAAAAATCAGTTTTATTCTACAGTTTAAAAATTATGAAAAAATTTATTTTAAAAACTTAACTCAATAATAAAAAAGTATTGCTGTCAACTCACGAACACACACACGAACACACTTTATATTTTTTAATAAGTTATAGAGATTATTTTTATTATTCTTATTATTTACTAGCGTTTCAGCCCGTTTTAAAACGGATATTTTAAATTAAACAATTTATTTATTGATTGGACCGATCGCTGTTTGACTGTATGCATAGCCTTCACTATATATTCCCTATACTTCAATGTATAGCAAGTGCTATGCGAGCGTTTAGCGCTATAGCGTTGAGCAGTTTCAGGCCGAGCGTGCGCTCTGTGATTATCTCACACGGTCACGTGATTTAGATCATTATATATATTATTATTACTTTTACTATTTTGACTTTAATAACGAAGTATGATATGTATTGATTTTTTATTATAAACATATTTAGTCAGACATCGGTTTTTTTGCGGAAGTGTTGGACACCAACAATGGCACTGAATTTGTAAACTTTAATTTCGCTTTGATTCAAATTTAAGTAATTGCTCATCAGTTAAGATAGTGTATAACGAAATTGTTACAATTAAATGCAAAAAAAATTTTGCTCATGTATTTCTGACAAATTAATAGAAATACATAAAAACTGTAAATATAAAAATAAAATTCAAAAACAATCAATTACGCAATTAATAATAATTAACTTCTGAACTAAGTTAGGAATGATCTCTATTATTGAATATTTTTAAATATTAATTATATTAAATTTTTCATTTTTCCATAACTATTAAGCGAAGATAAAGTTAGCGCTTTTTTTATAGTAAAAAAAGAATAAATACACAAAAATATAGAAAATGTAAATTTGCAAATAAATATCTAATACAAGTTTTTATAGATAACAAGATTAAGCACACTGTGATACTTTGAGATAAAAGTAGTTTATTTTTAATTTTAATCTGATTACTTATGTATTTGAAATGCACCCCCTCGTCCCCCCCCCGCGGCAGGCTCTTTATTAATAAAGAGAAAATTTTGGATGCCACTAAAAATGGTCCGATACCCATCTATATATGCAAATTCCCACGCATAATCTCTTTATTAACAATGGAAAATGGCCTAAATGGCCGTCTGCTAAGTAACGCTTTGTAGTCGTATAACTGGCAAAATCACAAACATTTGTATGCTCTTTATTAACAAAGGAAAAATGAGAAAATTCTCCCCCAATTCAAATGGTCAATCCAGTTTTGTTAATTTTTAAATTTGACCTACGATTAGGGACTATCGCTGACCAAACACAACATTCGCGCCGAGTATAGGACTAAAATTAACGTCAACTTATATACGGCTTTAACTATACTCGATTCGTCACTCAACAGATTTGTTAAAATAGGTATAAATTGTGAATTTAGGCAAAACTGTAATATTCTATATAGTGTTGTCGCTAAAAAATAGACAGCAACAAAGGTACTGAATTTTAAATTTTATATATTTTTTTTGTTTATTCAAATTTATGTTAGTCCTCATCATTATTGCGACAAAATTTTGCGCTATTATTTCTGACAAATTAGTTTAAGTAATTAATAAAAATATACAAAAACTGTAAATATATAAACAAATTACAATTCTAATCAATTATGCAAAAATAAAATGATTAACTTTTTGGACTAACTTTTTAATAATTAAAAAGAATACAAAAACAACAATATATAAATATATAAGTATATTTTAATACATTAATTTGATATCTGATAATTTTAATTATGACAAAAACAACAAATAAATAAATTTGAAAATTTAAAATAAGAAATATTTACTATAAATAAATATTTAATTAACACAACTTTTGCGAAATAAAAAATATAAAGACAAAGACAAATAAAGACAAAAATAATTGACACAATTTTGTGACAGACTTAAACGATATTCCAAACCAAAGTCCCAGAATTGCGCCCAAATTACCGAAAAAGTCGTAAATATTCATTTTGTACGCTTCGATATAAGTAAAGTAATTTCTATCCTATAAATTTACTGTAGACAACTCTCATACCATAAGGCTTGTCATAAGATAAATCTATAAGCAAAACAAGCCTTTGCATACTTTTCACTTTCCAAATTTAAAAAAAATAAGCTGTACTTACATTTTTTTGTATATTCTTTATTAAATTCTTAAACTAATTTGTCAGAAATAGTTGCGCAAACTTTTCTCGCATTTAACTCGAAAAATTTTATCGCAATAATAATGAAGAACTAACTGAAATTCGAATAAGCAAAAAATTAAATTTTTAAAATTTTGTTTACAAATAATGTTCTCGTTCTCGTATGTGTGTAATTATTTTCGCATTATTGTTTTTTTTTTCGCGGCGACACTAAATTGATTATTACAGTTAAGCGTAATATTGATATTAATTATTTAATATATACGAATAATTAATATATCAAATAAATTTATGTTTGCTTTAATATTAAAAACCAAACAAAATAATTAAACTATAAAATATTATATAAAAATACTCGAATACAGGGCCAAAAGTGAATTATTCTGAATTTTCTTAATAGATTATTTTTGCAATTTATCTTTATATTTACAGTTTTTATATGTTTCTATTAATTTGTCTAAAATACTTAAGCAAAGTTTTCTCGTATTTAATTCTAAATATTTCGTTGTACGCTATCTTATATAATGAGCACTAAATTAAATTTAAATGTTATTTATTTGCAAATTTACAGTTTATATATTTTGTTATTTTTCGTATTATTTATTAATCATAAATACGGCCCTTATATTCAGGCATTTGCTTATTTTTAATTTTAACTGACATTTCCATTTTAAGTAAATTTGAGTTTGAAACACAAAAAAAAACAAATCATATGACGCCTAATTAGTTATGAAATATTTATGTTTACTAATTTTGATTTTTTTGGGAAATAATTGATTTAATGACATTTAAAACGCGTAAAATTATTACTATTTTATAATTGATAAAATAGCGCTAAATTTATCTCGGCTTAAGACTTATGTCAAAACTTTAAAATAAGTCCATATTCAAAATGGGCTTCTACTCGCTTCTCACTTTCCAGATAAAAAAAAATGAACTGTATATAAATAAAATACAAATCTAATCAATTATGAAAAACTAAAATGCTTTACATTTTGGGAAAACAAGATTTGAATTTAAGGTTTAGAGTTTGAAAATATCTCTAATATTGAAAATATAATTTTTACCATAATTCTTAAGCCGAGATAAATGTAGAGCTATTTTATAATTAAGAATACAAAACGAACAAATATATATAAACTGTAAATATGCAAATAAACAACTATTATAAGTATTCAATGGAAAACTGTTTAACTTTGTTTTGAGAATCTGGTTTGTGCTAAATATCAACGTTAATCTACTTTTGGCCCAACGATGCGCTCAACTTTGTCGAGTTTCGTCGCTCGAGTCATACTTTCTTCGCGCCGTATGTGTCGCCGAATACGAACCACATATACGTGACCAAAGCATGCGATGGCCGACCGATCGATTTTAGTCAGCCGTCAATTTCAGAATAAGAATTCACACCAATAAAGTTACTGAATTTTTATACTTTTATATTGTGTTTATGCAAAACATTAGAATCGTGTTTTAATTAGTGTGTTCTATAAAATTTTTAGATTTATTAGAATTAAATGTAAGAAAATTATATTTTTTTGTTCTTTTAGTCGGCCATCGGTTTCGAGCCGAAGAATTGACACCAATAAAGGTACGGAATTTTTAAACTTTATTTTTTCGTTTATTCAAATTTAAGGTTAGTCCTCATCATTATTGAAACAAAATTTTTCAAATTAAATGCGAGAATATTTTACGAATATATTTCTGACAATTTTAGAAAATTTTTATCATTAGTCTTATGCCGATATAAATGTAGCACTATTTTATACGAAATTTAATAAAGAATACGGAAAACCATCAAAATATTTAAGCTTAAAATTTATAAAATAAACTGTAAGTATATAAATAAAATACAAGTCTAATCAATTAAAACAATTCAGAATAATTAACTTTTGGTCTGTAAGACACGCCAATTTTAATTTATTTAAATTATTCGTATATATTAAATAATTACTTACCCAAAGTTAACAGTTAATTGATTACCTCTTTTTAGTTATTAAATCCCTATCGCTATTATTATTTAGAGTTAGATATAACTATTTCCGAAAAACAAAAATAAATATTAAGTTTAACTGTAATATTATATTTCGCTGATTAGAGTAAAAAAAACATTAATGTGAAAATAATTACACACATATGAGAGCATTATTTATTCGTAAAATTTTAAAATTATTTTCTGATTCTTTTACTTTGAATTAACACTTAGTTTTTAAACTTTATTTTTTCATTTATTCATATTTAAGGCTAGTCTTCATCATTATTGCAACAAAGGTGTTATAATTAAATCGGAGATAATTATGCGCAAATTTTTCTATCAAATTATTTTAAGAAATTAATAAAAATATACAAAAAACAGTAAATATATAAATAAATAACAATTCTAAACCATTATGCAAAAATTAAAATCGTTAACTTTTGGTCTATAGGTCTTCCGTTTATTATCGATTAACATCTAATAATTTATAGTTACATTTTTGATTGTTTAGGCTCGAGCTTTAAGTCGAGTTTTGAGTTACAAAATATCTCTATTATTGAATAGAAAATTTAACCATAAGTCTTGAGACGAGATAAACATTAGTACTATTTTATAATTAAGAAAGAATTCAAAAACAACAAACAATATATAAGCTGTAAATATGCAAATAAATAACTAATATAAGTACTAAATGGAAAACTATTTAACTTTGTTTTGGTGACAAAAAGAGACGACTGTTTATTATTAATTCTATTGTAATTACTTTAATCAACATTTTTAGCTTATTTTATCTCACAAATTCAATTACAATTATAATTTAAACTTTTAAAATGTTACATACGTTTATTTAAATACCATTTTTATTAGATGTTTGTGTATTTCTCGTTACCTTTGTATTAATTATATTTTAATAAGAATTCATTGAAACTATGCTGAAATGATGTGCTGATAAATTCTCTCTATTTTGAATTTTTTTAAATTTAAATAATGCATTATATTATTCCGAAAAATTAAATGTAAATAAATATAAATGATTCATAAATACCTCGTAATAAAATAAATAATTAAATATACAACACATATATATATATTTTTATAATAAATTTATATATATTTTATAGATATAATTCATATATCAATACAATAAAAATTAAATGATAACAAAAATGAAAACCTTTTTAATGTCGAATATTTTTTTAATAAAAAATTTTTAAAAATTAATTTTTCAAAAACGAAAAAAAAAATGTGTTAAACATGTTATGATTACTGTTGAAGAAAAAACAATTTCACGGCGAGTTCGCGTAACTCTCGGGCAACGGATAGTTAATGTACGTCACATTGAGGCCGACCCTCTGCGGCGTCGACTCGAGCCGTTTGATCACATCGCTGACCATCGCCACCAGTTCGCCGAACGTCGGCCTCTGCTTCGGTTCGACCGACCAGCAGCGCAACAGAATCTCATACAACAGTTCCGGACAATAGGACGGTCTCGGCATTCGTCGGCCCTGTTTGAGGTAATTAAGAATATCCCAATTATCGACGTCCGGATATGGCGTCACCCCTCGGGTCAGCAGCTCCCAGACCAGCACGCCGTACGACCAGACATCGGTGGCCGCGTTGTACGTGCCCTTCTCGAGCGACTCGGGCGACATCCACTTGACGGGCAGTTTGCACTTCTTGTTATCACTACTATAATAGTCTCTCTCGTAGATATCCCGAGACAGACCGAAATCGGCCACTTTCACAGCCAGATTGCGGTCGAGCATGCAGTTCCGCGCGGCCAGATCTCGGTGGACGAACTTCTGCAACGAGAGGTAATCCATGCCTTTGGCCGCCTCGATGGCAAAGTTTAACAGATCGCGAACCGTCGGGGTATGTATTTCTGCGCGTATGTACGAGAGTAGGTCTCCGTTCTCCATGAACGGCGTGACCACCATCGGTGACCGGCTCTCGTCGAAGCACACCCCGATCAGGGTTAGGACGTGCGGATGTTTGAAGTCCTTCATTATGATGCCCTCCCGCAGGAACGAGTCGATGTCCATCTCTTCGCGCGCGAGCGTCGCTTTAAATTGGAATTTTTTATTTAAATGTTTTTAAAAAATTTTCAAAAAATTCTTACTGCTGTGCAGAGTCTTAACGGCCACTTCTCGCTCGATGTTATTCTCGTCCGGATAGCGAAGTATGCCTTTGTAAACAATGCCGAAATGGCCGCGTCCTATACTCTCCATGAGTGACAGGTCTGATCGCTCAATAAGTATACCGTCCTCTCTAAGCGACGCCATTCGTTCGTCGCTTATTTGAAAAACCGCGCCCCCATTAGCGCCGCCCTCTAACAGTGGGCGTGACGATTGTGGATCACCGCTTGTGTAGGCTATGGTGAAAAAAATAAATTATTGATTTGTTTAGAATGCAAACCCATCTAAAACCAGACCATTTTGAGACATTCCCCTCGTATATGACAGATATCGAGCCCTCTCTGATTCGCCCGATTCGTCGGGCGTGTAATTAACCGCAAACGGATACCGCTTTTTCAGTATATAGCCCTGTCTTTTGAGATAATACACGACCGAAAATAATATGAGCGCCACTAATACTACCGGTACAATGACCACCGCCAGGATCGCTGCCGTCGACATACTCCCTGTGGACAACTTATAGACGAATTGTATTTTTCCGGGACTGTTAATAAATTACGGATAGTTTTTTTAAAACTTATTTAATTTAAGAAAATATTGTTTTATTTTTCTTCATTTACCTAAAACTTATATTTCCAACTCGAATATAAACCTCGTGCAGACGACCGTCCACTTTGACCAGATCGGCGTCATTTTCAATCAGGCACTCGATGGTCTCTTTGTTGGCCAGAATTTGCTTATTCCTCGGCAAACAGCCGACAACCATATCGTCGCCGATACTGATATCGATATTGTAGTACATGCTCAGCGATTTGCCGTCAATGGTCAGCGAGAGTCGACCCACTTCGACAGCCCGAACATTGTCGGTGTCGTTGAACGGGTAAAACACCGGATCGGGAAAGTAGACTATCTTTAGTCGGTTCACGCTAATGCCGAAACTTTTGGTGCCGTCCATCGAGAATCGCAGCTGCGTTTCGATGGGCACCTGAACGGTCGGCGTGCCGATCACCTCCCGAAGGGGCGGAGTCAAGCAGGTCATTGTGGCGCCCGAGTCGCGCA
>JAQIYA010000762.1:0-17008 GCA_034699355.1 Microtritia minima
ATAATGATTATTAAATATATAATTATTTGCTATAAGTTTTCATTTAATTATGAATTTATATTTTTTTGATCTTATTTATTTTTAATAATTGACTATTAGTTAAAAAAATTGATAAAAGTCTATATTGATTTATAAATATATTTATATATATTTAAGGCATAAAATTTATATTTGATTTTATATTTAGGTGAACCTTAAATCAACTCTCTATCATTTGACTCCATTCAGTATAATTCCTTTAATTATACGTATTGAAAGCAAACAAGGATTTGCAGTTCTTTGGAAAGGAATAGCTAGTGTTCTCATCACCAAAGGATTGTTGATTGCTTTGGAAGCCTTAATCTCCGAAATAACCAAACTTCCGCGGTAATCATTTTATTTTTCAAATATTACTCGAATTTTGAAACAAATTGCAAATTACAATATATAAACGTCGATTATTAATGTTTTATAAAGTGTTCATTGTGTCAATAAATTTAGTATTGAATATTCTTATATATTCTATTATCCTTCCATTTTCAAAATTTAACGCAATAGAAATGAACATTTATTCTTGTGTGACAGAAGTGGAAATTTATTTTATGAAGTTTTTGATTTACAGTATTAGAAATGAAACAGTACAGTACAGTCAGATCTACACTAATAGAAATTTAATTTTACTAAAATTCTTTCACATTGAAAAAGATCAATCAATTAATCAATCTTTATTGGCGTCTCTTTCAACAAAAGTTGGTATACATAGAAAGCCATATAAAATTTATAAAAATTAATAACATTGAAAAAAAAGTATAAATATTTTTAAAAGAAAAGAAAATAAAAATAATTTATTTATACATAATAAATTATAGTACAGTATAATCTATAACCTTATATCTTAATTCTTAAATAAAATTATCGGAATCGAGGCAAAGCAAAATTGATTTGAATTTTAAATATATAATAATTACAAATAAAACATAATCTGTTTTGATAAGTGAAGTATAATAAAAATGAAATTTTGCTAAATTGAAAGGAAAAATCAAATATAATTATTATTATTACGGATAAGATTACTTATAGCAGCATTAATTAATTATAATTATAGAGATTTAGCACGTATTAAATGTAGCACATTATTAACACACTTATCCATATTATTAACACATTGACACGTTATAATGATTTTGTTTTGATTCAAATTATAAATTATGTCTTAATCATGTTTTGTTGCAGAGATTTATCGACAAAAAAAATTACTTTAGATATATTATTGCAGCACTTGTTATTAAAAGGAATAGCGACTGCACTAATAACTCCTTTTTATTGCTCGAGTTGTATCGAAACAGTTCAAAGTTCGGTTGTCAGCGAAAATCCAGGAGTGCTCGACTGCATCAAAGAGGGATTTTCGCGGAGTGTTAAATGGAAAATGGGACGTAAACTACCGATTTGGCTATTAGTTGGTCCCACCGTTGTCTATCATATTAGCCACTATGCTTTATATAACTTGTTTGCTAATATTTCGAATTATTTAAAAAAGCAGAACAAAAATGAAAACGATAGCTCCGAAAGACAATTTAATGAAACTATATCTGCTTTTTGGGGCAATCTTTTCGCTGATATTTTGCTTTATCCTCTGCAGACTGTTATTTTTAGGTATGTTTTTATTGAATTTTAAAAAACAATTTAAATTGTTGTACTAAATATTAGTACAATTTTTTTAATTTATATGTACACAAAATTTGAATGAAATATTTATTAACAGGCTATATCTTCAGGGAACGAGAACTATAATAGACAATGTGGAAAATTCTGGAGCTGTCATACCAGTTATTTCTGATTACGATTCATCTTTTGATTGTTATGCGACAATTGTGAAAGAAGAAGGAAATTCTGGCTTATTTAAAGGATTTGGGGCTTTGATATTTCAATATACTGTTCATTATTCTATTATTAGATTAACAAAATATTTTATTTTTAAAATGATTACTAAATAATGCTTTTGATATATTTAATGTAGATATTAATTATATACAGTATAAAGGAAAGTCTGGTCAAATAATTTAGTCTATTTACTTATTAATATGCTTTTTAAGTAAAAGAAATTTTTTATCATCATTTAATTAATCATTATTTGAAAGTAATTTTTTTTGCTTTAGGAATTTGGTCGATATTTATTTTATTCTTTTCATTAAAAAGACGCTTCGCTTCCCATGAAGGATGAATATTTTCTGGCGTATCATTGACTTCGAATTTGTTACCTAAATATATATATATATATAGAAAATATTTAACAATAAATCAATAATAAAATCAAATATTATTACAGTTATTCACTCTTCTAACTCTTTGCTCTTCAATTTTCGTTTGTTTCCATTTCGAGCGATCTCTATCTTTATTTATTGCGGAATTAGAAGTTTTCATAAATTTATTTGAAAGTAGTTGTTTATCCTTTTCATAATTTTTTATATGCGAGTTTTCTTGGCTATTATTTGTAGAAACATTTAAAAAAAATTCGTCTTGAGTTGAATGAATTTGTTGTTTGTCTTCACTTTTCTCAGTTAATGTTTCAATTTTTTCATTATTTTCAATAGACCACACATTTTTCACATCTTTCAAATTCCTTTTATTAATTTGTTTTACTTTTTTTGATTTGGAAGATGTTTTTAAAGTTTGTGAACGGTTAGGAATTAATAATTGTGGCGAATCATTATTTATGTGGCTCTCAGGCATAGCAGCAGGCGTTGTGATATCATTGTTGGCTTTCAATTGTGATAAATCTTTCTTACTTTTAAATAACTTTTCCTTTTTAAGTATTCTCTTTTGCTGCCATAACTCTATAAGTGATGGCAACCATTGATCGCAGTTTGGATTTTCTTCTTTAAATTGAATAACATTTTCTCTTACTATATCGCAGTTTGCAATCCTTACCATTGCTTTCTCGTCATCATTTGATGTGTTCTGTATTTAAAAAATCAAAAATCATATTTAAGTCTACATTTATAAAAACAATATACAAACTGACACTTTCAATGCGTTGCGTATTAATTAAAGCCCTCTTCGAAACCTCGTCAATGTTAGCCCTTTTCACGGCAAACAACTCTTTCTGTTTGTTTTTTATTTTGCGATTTATTTTCGAAGCCGTGTTTTCTTCGACACTTAAGTAAATAAATAAATTTGCTTTAAATATCTTTAATAATATGTTTATATTTATTAAATATATTTAATAAATATACCATTTGTTTAATTTTGTCTTTAATTTATTTATTTGTCGCCAAATTTTTTGATAAACATATCGTTTAGCAGTTCTAACTATTTTGCGCATTAAAATGATCTGAAAAACAATATAAAATCATATTAAAATCAATTACATTTAAAAACATATAAATAATATTTACCTGTCTATTAATTAACTCTTTATCCATAATAAGATTTAATGTTGAAATATGTGAACAAATCAAATGATAAATCAAATAAAATTCAAGTGAGTCTCAGTTAATAACAGTCAATAACGACAACACGTGTCGGCCATCGCTTTGCAGTGCGTTCACGTCACGTGAGTGTTGCCATCTATGGTGCGGTCACTGCTTTAGTCGATCGCAATTCAAATCGAGACTCGATGGCGGACGCGATGACGGAAAGCGACGTGTCGTCCAACACATTGAGGGCCGATCGCAGCAAACACACCATCACTTTCGAGAGTACGTGTCAATTATACGCAAATTAGCATTAATGATGAATTAATGAGCAAATAATGACCGAACTGTAGTTCTGCACGTGTTAAAGGAGGCGCAGTCACAGCACGGCCTCAAACATGGAGACTATCAGAGGTATCGCCAGTATTGCAGTCGACGGTTGCGACGCATTCGCCGATCGCTGGCGTTCGTGCAGAGCAGTGGAGGGAAGGCTCGCAACACGTTTCAGGCGAAGCGCGTGAGCAACCAATTGGTTGTGGACGCGAGCAAAGCCAACAAAGAGCCGATTCGCTACCTCTGCATACCATTGATATCGGCCGAGCGTGCGTGGGCTCACGCCATGCAACTGAAAGAGGAGGCAAATACGGAGCCGAGAAAAAAGTTTCATCTCATTAATCGTCTCAAGAAAGCTGTCAAGTATGCGCAAGCGTTGCAAACCATCTGCAACGACAGTCCCACCATATGTGACGCCAGAACTAAGTTGGAGTCTCGCGCCTACGCCTCATATATGAGTGGCTTATTTCACTTCGAGACCGAGCAGTGGCACAAAGCGGCCGACCATTTGAAGAAAGCGCAAACCATTTATGAGAAGCTGTTCGAAGCGATCGCAGACGAAGACATAGCTGTTCATTACAAGCAGAGGTGCGATGAAATCAAACCAACTCTCCGTTACTGTGCCTTCAATATTGGCGAACAAAACATCGGTACTCAAGACTTCATTCAAAAAATGCAAACTGAAGCCAATGAAGTGGAGGACGAATTGTTGTCCACTAAGTTGGATGTATGTCTATATTTATTTTTATTTCTTTGCATTCATTTTAGAATCTCCTAAAAATTTGCTCAGCATTTATACACCATTTTTGTCATTACAGACTGTTTTCATTTGCATTGATTTGCAAGTAAATTATTAAATTGTTATTAAATAGTACAAATTAATAACGCTTAAATAATTCAATTAATTCAATTAAAACAATATTTAAAACAATACATTATTAGTTTTTGTAACCATTATTGGTTACACATATGAAGTTTTTCATATTAAAGTAGTTATTGGAAAGTTCTAAAATGAATGCAATGTTTTATTGTAAATAATTAAATATTTAAATATATATTCAAATAGCAACTAATTATACAAACGCGTGAAAAGCAATCTATAACTTTAAGCGAAGTGCAATTTCTTGGTAAAACTCTGGCCATCAAACAAGAAAAGATTCGTCAATTTTTGCTTTTAATTCAAGACAATGAAACATCTAAATCAACAAAAATTTCTCAATTGGAAAAATTAATTTTTGAGTGTCGAGATTGTCTTCAATTATTGCGAGAGTCAACTCAAGAAAAGACAGCTCTCTTTTATTACTTATCATATTTGAGACTTAATTTAATGTGTAAACGAAATCTGCAATTAATAAAGACTCTCCGTATTCCGTCTGATTTGATACGTCCATATGAGATAATCATTGGCAGTCTGTCCGAAATTCAAGCTTTACCTTTGGAGCAACATTTCACTAATAATGACTTACTTGAAAAATTTCGAAAAGGGATTGAGACTCAAATTTGTGTGTACAAAGCGTACCGTTGCTATAATATTGGAAATGTAGCTAAATATAGTTGGAAGGAATCTGCGGCTCTTTTGCATCGCTCGGCTCAGTATTGTAAAACTGCTATCAATGATGAAAATACGGATAAAGTAAATATTTAAACATTTTCTAATTTTTTTATGACTAATCACAAGGTTTGAAAAAATATGAAAGTGTAGCGGAAGAGGTCTAATGAAAATTTAACTCCAAATTTTGAATAGAAGTGGGTTAATGTGAGTTTTTTATACTCTATAGAAAAATTGTTGTCATTTTTTCACCGTCTTATAAATAAACTAATTAACAAATGGTATTATAGCATATATTTTGCGCACTATTCTTTCATTTCATTTATTTTTGTGTACTGTATATAAGAACGTCAAGCTAGTAAAAAAACCCCAAAGAAATTTTGCATTTATGAATATTTTAAAGCAATTTTAAGTATAACAAGAAACAGCGAAAATAACATCTTAAACCAGGGATCCGCACAGGGGTATGGCTTAGGGAAGTAACACTAGGATTTTTGGCAAAAAATCATTGTAGATATATTGAGATTTTGAGACAAAAAAATTTAAAATAAATTAAAGGAAAAATACTGTAAAAACATGGAAAAAATACCTTATTCTTGATTGACATTTGCATGCAATAATGAAATTAACAAGAAATTAACTTGATTTTAACTTCATGTAAAAATTTAAACAAAAATTGTCTCACAAATCCGAGGAGTTTTGACACAAATCCCATAGATTTTTGTCTCTCCTGCTAGACTGACCCCACACTCCTCCAGAGCGTTCGGACCCCTGTTAAACAATATCTCTAATTGTCTATTGCCTTATTATTAGGATTCTATTTTATCGATTAACAGACTATAGAAATAAGCCTACATTGAATTGTTGCATTATTTGCTGTCTCTTTAAAAATTATTTGCTTGCCTGTCAACTTAATGACAATTTCTTTAAAGAATTTTAAAAATCTTTAAAACAGGCGTAAAATAAATTTTATCTCAAAATATTTATTTTGTTTACAAGTATTCAAAACAAAATAATAAGAAATTTTTTCCCATTTTGAGAAGTTTTATTTTATGAACCCGAAAATTTGGAATTTTTTAACATTTTGTTCTCAACTCAATTAAAAGTTATTAATTATGGGGTTATTATTCCTCTCTTAGACTTTCACTTTATTGCTAACTATGGTTTATAAAATGTATGAAGTTGTTGTATAAATATAAAAATTATTAATTTATCGTGAATTTTCTTACTATATTAAATATTTGTAATTTACAAAATTTATTAGTCTTTTATAATATTGAACTTAATTAAAATAGGGTTTAATCGAAGATTTAAAGCAATTACTTTCTAAAGCTGAAGCCGATAAATTCAATTTATATGCTAATAGTTTAATGAAAGACGACAGCGCTGTTGAAGTTAAACCCAAGACTAAAAATGAAGTAAGTATTTTAGAATTCAATATTTTTACATTTCTAATGTATAATAAATAAAATTTTAACTTTAAAAAGATTAATAATAGTTTAAAAACATATTTTATCTGTTTTGATTTAAAAATTTAATTATTAAATTTATATATCAAAAGAAAAATTCTGAAACACTTTAGACTAGTCTTATATTATATATTTAGTGTTTATTTAAATTTGTTTAAAATTTTAATGTTCATTTTATCTTAAAAAATAAAAAATTTAATTTATAAATTCTAATTTATAAATTAAATATTTTGAAAATACATTTTGTGGTCTTTAATTTTCAATAGTTCTAATAAACTATACACAATTATTTCATAAATATATTTTATTTGTCACTTACAGCCACTTATTAACCGTTTGGACATATACAGTGAAGATAACAGTGTACTATCGAATTCTACGCCTTTCATTCAATTTCCACCTGAGTTCCAACCTATTCCTTGTAAACCTTTATTTTTCGATTTAGCTTTGAATAGTATTACTTTTCCTTCATTGGAATCAGAAAAAACAAATGCAAAAGCAGGTGGTATTACAGGATTTGTAAAAGGATGGCTCGGAGGATGGCGTAAATAAATGATAGTGCTATACGTTTTCTGTAAAAGCAGATTAATATTAGGAAACAGTTAAATACATTAAAGGATTGATATATGTAAAAATGACAATTTTGGTAAATAAACTTATAATATTTGAAAACATTGAATCAAATCATTACATGAATGTTTACTTTGATTAACTACCAGTTTTCTATAGTTTATTTATACACATTCGTATATGTATATAAACTTTAGAAAACTTGTAACTGGTAGTGGTAGTAACAAATTATATTTGTATATTATTATATTCTTATAAAAGCTTCATATAAAAGCTTTTTTTTATAATCACAATTTTGAAATTTTAGAAAGTTTAAAAATTATATCAAACTTAATGATTAAATAAAAAATATTTAAATAAATATTCTAGACTTTTTCATGTCATTTAAAAATAATAAATGCACATTCTCTAGTAATAATCTATTATAAAATTAACTTCTATATTACAGTAATTAAACCCAGTCTTTTGGATTTTTTAAAATATGAATTAATTTTTCTTCTGGTGCTCCAGCTTTAGGACTATTGCAATATTCCCATCTGGCAACTAATGGTAGTGACATGAGAATGCTTTCATATCTGGCTCCGGGTGTTAAGAGACCAAACTTTGTGCCGCGATCGTAGATTAAGTTGAATTCAACATATCTGTGGTAATACAATGGCAATCAAAGTCAAATATAACAAATAAGGCACACCACAAACCTGCCACGTCTTAATAGTTGCCACTGTCTGTCCGAATAGGAATATCCTTTATTCATATTTTTAGTAACTATGGGTATATAAGAAGGTAACACAGCGTTAGCACATGATTGCACGAACGCGAACGACTCGTCTTGAGAGGGAGAGTCCAAATCATCAAAGAATATACCACCGATGCCTCTGTTTAATTGATTATTAATATTATTATTATGAATAAAGCAATAGTGTTTAGTGTTACCGTCTTTCGTTTCGATGCGCAATAAAAAAGTAATCGTCGCACCATTTTTTGAACTTTGAATAGTATTGTTTGTTGTGTTTATCGCAAGCGTTTTTCAAAGTCTGATGAAAATGTTTGGCGTCGTCTTCGTCTAACATATAAGGAGTCATATCAGTGCCGCCGCCGAACCACCACTGAGTTTGCGAATTACTTTCATCTGTATTCTCACTGATTTCGAAATATCTATAATTGAAATGAATAGTCGGCACATTCGGATTTCTGGGATGCACTACCGAACTGACGCCGGCGGCGAAGAATTGCAGTTTCGCGTTATCGGACAAAACCTTTCCTCTGGCTCTCATCTGCGCGGCCGCGTGTGGCGGCAGTTCGCCGAACACCACAGAGATGTTGACGCCGGCCTTTTCAAACACCACTCCGTCCTGCAATACGCACGATACGCCTCCTCCACCCTCTTCTCGCGTCCATCGGTCCACACGAAACTTTGTTGGCGACTGTCCAGAATCGGGCAAATCGGACGAATCGGACGAGTCGTCCTCTAATCGCTGCAACGCATTGCACACATCTGTTTGAACCTTCATTATGAATAACTCAAAACGAGATTTCATAAGATGTTGAGATGAAGTGAGAAGAGTTAAGGGAGTAATGGTTTGAGCGATGTATTGGTGGTCACGGTCTCGGTTCCACTTGAAGACCGGTAACGTCCACATCAAACATGTCAATGACTTGAACTTGTTTTGTCGCAACACTTGCCATCGCTTTCGAGCGGTGGTCCAAACAAATAACAAGTATTTGTTATAATGCAACAAATTGTAAGCATTCATAGTCAGCTAATTTGAAATAAATGAATCACTAATTATGTGATAAATAAGCCAATAATGTGTAGTAATGTTACATAACATCACATTTCAAAATAGCATTTATTAGAGTAAAAAAAGTCACACTATTATAATAAAGACGTTTTTTATTTTGGAAAAAAACAAATTTGAGATAATTTTATTGGAGACAGTTTCATATTTTATTTAAATGAGTTCAATCATTTTTTGACAAATAAAAAATCGTGATTGTAATCACAGTTATGGATATAAACACTCATACATGATCTTGTATCACAAATCGGTAATACAAATGACTATACAATGTTAATGCAAACATAACAAAGACATGACCAAAAATGATAGTTACAAATTTATTCGATCATTTCATATGATTTATATATGATATATAAGTTAACTGTGATAACTTATAATTTAAATAAACCCAACTTTTAATATCTAATTGTTTTAATTTTTTAGGGAGAATTTTCTCCCTTATATAATTGAAATAAACCCTCGCCTCGTATCATACTTTGTTAATAAAGAGAAAATTTTAAGATCGCACCAAATATTTGTCAATTGCCACCCATATGGTCTTTATTAACTAAGAAAAATGGCCTAAACTGTCTACAACTGCCTAATAATATTAGATTTAAAAAACTTTTTACAATAAAATTTAAAGCGCTAACGAAGCGAAGCGAAGCGCTTTAATACAAACTTTAAAGATAATTCTCCCTAACATTACATGTACATCGAGTTTAAAAATTAATTTAAACTAATCGAAATTTTTTTAATTAATTTAGTTTTTTAATACTTAATAGTTGATATTTAACTTTTTAAGGATATTTAAAGTTGAACTTATTTTGTTTATTAAATGATGAAAAATGTAAATGTTATCGAAAGTGTTGAACTAAAATTAACAAAAATAAATGCTAAATTTAAACTTGATTTAAGTTTTAATAAGTTTGATACAAATGTGGCTATCATTCAAGTTTGATTGTTAAGTAAATAATACTTTGGGAAAATGTTAATTTTAATGAACCAGAGTTTAATTGGTCAAAGAAAATACTTTATTAAAAAAACGATGTGCTATAGTAATAGCATTTTGAAAGTCTGAATCGGCAACGCTTTGGCGGTCGAGCCAAACAAATGCGCGACACTTCGAGTCTCTTGTTTTGCTGCAATTGTTTGCTGTGTTCAAAACAAGAGCAAACAATTTGGCCAACGATTGCAACGGTTGTCGGTTTCGCTCCAAATAATGAGTTATGTCGTCGACAATGATTGCCGCCGGACTTAAGTGATTGCACGGCATGTTTGACAAGTATTCAATCAAATCTTCATATGTCATCAAATATACAAATTTTATGAATTCATAGGCAGTCGAATGAGATGAGATGCGATGTGCGGGCACTTCACTCGTGTGTAGCGGCAGATAATGATTGTATGAGTGGGTTATCACGTGAATGTCATCGCTTTGCTGGTCAGCTATAGTTGTGCACAATTGCCATAATAGAGCCGAGTTTGAAGTGCTCTCTGAAGCGCTTGAGTGGCCAACGAGTAGCGCACTCGTGTCCAACTCGTCTCCGTTGGCCAATAACGCCGATAACGACGACAACGACCACAATCGAGAGCACATCATTCGCAATATATTGTATACATTCAAATGATTTGCCACTCTTTCTCCTCTCTTTGTATGTCAGTCTTACACCACAAGCAGTCGCCACTTATTGCAAACTTTTTATTTATATTTGAAAAGAGTTTCAATTAAAATTAGATGTAAAGTTTGATATCACTCGTTAGCTTTCAAGAAGTCACTAATTGGGCAAATACTAAAAGATAAAGAATTCTTTAGCTTTAGCTCTCAAGTAAATTTATATTTTTAGCTGATTAGCCTCAGAGCTTAAATAAATTTTAGCTTTTAGCCTTAGTTTTAGCGCTGCTAAAAGCTAAAGCTTAAGCCAACATAACTACTCAATCGAGGCTTTCTTATTCCAGGAATTATTATTTTGTAGTATTTTTGCAAAACTTATTGTTGAAGTTTACTGCCATTATAATCAACATCTTTTATAATCAACTTTCCTTTATAATAATCAAATTTAATTTTCAAAAATTTTCTATACACTTAAACACACCCGTTATAATCATCTTATTCCTAATTATAATTGAGTTGATTATAATGGCATTCAACTGTATTGTAAGTTATAAATATTAATTTATTTTAATATAAATTTTTTAGAACAAAATTAGTTATAAATATTATAAATAATTATTGATAGCAAAAGTTTTAATTAATAAAGTATTTTTGAGATAAAAGTATTTCATGATATGATTAAAGAATTAATTGATGCAATTATTTAATGGGGTATTAAATATTGCTAATTATGTATATTTTTATGTTAAAAATTGTAAGAAATATATATACATGTATGCATTTAATTATTGAAATAAATGAATTGAATTGAGTGTAAGCGATGGTGAATGGGATGACTCCCGAAACGTGATTCATCTCTAAACCCAAACTGAACGCTATGTTATTTATTGACATTCCGTAATCGCATTAACTTTAGTTGCGATCATTTAAACTGAATTTATTTAATGTGTGTCCACACATATGGCAAACATGATGTGTTGAACACATTTATTCATTATAGAGACATCATTATTATAGAGACAATTATGAAAAATGCATTGAAGTGAATATTGAATTATAATAAATAATCGCGTTGTCATCGCTAACCATCGATATTGGCTTCTCATCGCGTAATAATTAATGATTTCATAAATCGCTATTCATTTAAAAATCTCCATAATTCTATTATATATTATTTATTTACAATTTGCGTTAAATTTTCCATATAATTGATGCTCAAGTGAATTGAATTGATGGGCGACTGTATCGTGAAATCGGAGTAATGTTGTACTCGCTGGTGAGTGGTCTGGAAAGGGGTACGTCTCCGGTCGACTGGTGTGAAACCAATTACCGATATTCCCCTCTTATCGCAGAATTTATAAATACCGTAATGTTTGAAATACAAAGCCGTTTACGCGACTAATTGTTAATTGTTTGATGGTTTGCATTACAGGTGTCGAACATCTTATTCCTGTTATTCCCACCACTTTTAACGCAATTATTTAAACAATACGCGCGAACAGTGAATCGCGGAGTTTATGTAATTTGGGCGCTGTTCGCGACCGTCGGCTTATGCTCTGCCTATTTTCACGCCACGCTTAGCTTAGTTGGACAACTGCTCGACGAGTTGGCCATTCTATGGCTTTTGACCGCCGCTTTCGGAATGTGGGTTCCGCGCAGACATTACCCGCTTTGGCTCAAAAGGGACAGGTATTGCACATTCCTCTCACATATATGATAACAATGTTCGCAACACATTCATTCCAACTTCAATTCAATTCTATATTTCATTTAATTACCAATATTTATGATTCAAATTTTATCTGATATTATATTTTAAAAATCTTTATTTTTGAAAAATAGTTTAAAGGGTTAGAAGTGAATGATAAAGTGAGAAATAAAATTAAGTGAGTTGGAGATAATCAGTTATTCACATCGTAAGAGACCCAAATAAGATGCAATAATGTTAAAACATTATACCCTGATTTTATGATACTTGCGTGTTATCTATAAATAAAAGTGAAATTTTCAAAGTTTTACTGTGCGGAGTATGCATGTGGTGCGTGCTATATGTGAACATTTTATTGAAAATTTTTCAAAAAAGATAAAGTTTATTCAAATTTCTATATCTTATTCAAAGTTTTTCGTCATATTTAATCACTTTTAATTTAAATTCAGCGGCATATAAAGCTAGTGTTGGTCGCATAACTAAAGTTTGACAGATATAAATAAATTAATATATTGTTTATTATAGTTGAGGCATGAAATACAATTTATGTTGCAATGCCTTATTCTCAGATTCACTCAGTTTCTCTCACCTTATATCTAGAAAAACTTATGAAATAAGAAAAAACTAAAGACAATCAGATATCTTAGGTTAGGTTAGGTTTTTAATTCTATATTTTTAGAAGAAACTTATATATAAATAAATAAGTAAATTTCCTATAAAATACAATCAAAACTTTTAAATTATCTTTATGTTGAGAAAAGTTACACGCGTTTAACTTTTCAGGTGACAAGACTTATTGAACACTCTAATAGATAAACTCATACTGTGTTTATTTTATCAATTTTTTAACTTTCTTTTAATAGGACTCAATTCCAGTATCTAATGTTTGGGTGCAGTGTTTTTGCTTCTATAATTGCTTGGATCTATCCGTGGATCAATTCATTTGCGTTAATGTGTTTTGGAATACCAACGTTTATACTCTTAGTATCAGAATTAAAACTGTAAATATGTTTTCAAATTGCATGAAAAATTTTATGTTTAAAATAATTTATTTTTTAAGAAATTTTCGATTAATAGGAAAATTTAAAAATATTTTTTCCTTATCCTAATTTAATCTTTATTTTAAGTAAAATAGTAGTGTATAGTGACTTGAACTAAATATGATTTATATTAAATTTCAAAACATGTAATTATTGTTTTAATACTATTTATACCGTTTCTTGTGTTACATATAGGGTAAAAACTGATAACACCACAATTATACATATAATATATAATTATATGCACCACTATTTTGTTTATATGCCGAAAACAAAAAAATAGGGACCGGACTTCTAATCAAAACAGAAACATGCAGTCATTATTAGTATATTATTTGTTATTTTAATTAATTATTGAATAGACTTTTTACTAAACTATAATTAAAACGTATTTGAGCACATATCATAACAATAGTATTACATGCAACATAGGGTTATAGGAAACGGAATATATAGTTCATACAACATTCGTACTTTTAGTTATTATAACATTTTACTGTATTTTTTGTATTTGATCTTTTGATTACTTCGATCTTTAAAATAAGTATGAAAATATTTTTCTTTTCAAATTTAGTTGCCGTAATGCAAAAGTGAAGAGACTTGGACTTCGATGCGGGTTATGCTGGATCTCTGCCCTCATTTGTTGGATTTGCGATCGTATTTTTTGTGATCTGTGGTCTGCTGTTAATTTTCCATATCTTCACGGCGCGTGGCATATATTAATAGCTATCACTTCTTATACAATATGTGTTTTATTTGCTTATTTTGATGCAATGAATGAACATCAAGAGAAAATGCCTGTATTGAAATTTTGGCCGCGAAACGATTTCGAATTTGGAGTTCCTTATGTTGCGCTTAAAAATGCTTTTTAAGCGCAACAAATTGATCTTTTCATTATTGATAATAACGGTCAGAGTTTAGAAAATATTTAGGTTTTAAATTTAATGCATAGTTTTTGTTAGGATGAATATAAAAAACTTATAAGTGAATATGTAATAAATTACATATTTATTTTTAAAATTATTTTCACATTTTTGTCTCACTAATGCAATTTAGATCTTAATTGTTTTATCTCTTTATAAATTAGATTTCATAGTAGAACAACAAATATTATGATTTATAAATTTATTTATTTATTTATTTATTTATTAGTATTAAAATTTAAAACTGATTTTGACTTAATTGTAAAGTTAAACTTTCAAAACTATATTTTAGTTATAGAGAAGAATTTTGTATATGATAGTTAATTATTATTTAATTCTAGTATTTAACTAATATTGATTTAAAGCATAAGTTAATTTAGATTGATTTTCTAAAATGATACTGTAGTACAATATTATTTAAATTCAAATAATTTTTTATAGATTGTATGATTATTTATGTGGCAATAAATTTTGCACATAACAATAGCATGAGACTATAGATATCATTAAATAGATTGATATATTAAAGCACTGTAACGTGCATTTATATTAAAAAGAATATGATTTAAAATTATTTGATTTTTGCTGATTAGCATAAATATTGATAAATTTTAGACAAGTTTTTAATTTAAATATGTGTATAATAAATTAATGCAATAATTTTATAGTAATGAATTATTATAACTTTGAAATCAGAATTAGTTTTATTATTCTGTTCTCTTTTAACTCAAGGCATTTAAAATCTTGTACAAAATATATTACTTTTGCGATTTTTAAAACTATAAAACACATTAAGTTTCAAGTTTAATATTATTTATAGCGCTAATTAAAGTTTTATTTAAACTTTATTTAATTATCCTTATAAATATTAAATACTATTTTTAAATTGAGTATTTATGCCAATAGTGAAAAATTGCATATAATTAATTTTTAGTAATGATATGCTGCTCTAATTTAACCACTTTTTTGAACATATTTTAATTAGATTTGCCATAATAAATATAGATATGCAAAAAATAAAGCCTGTCACAGCCTTAGTCGTTTTTTAGTACTAATAATTAAACTGCTATATAAATTTATTTGTGCCTCTTATTTACACGATATATTATATTTGATAAAAACCTAACAATTGGTGTGTCAGGCCTTATATAAAAGAAAAGTCGTATATATATTAAGCAATTACTATGCTTTTTATCAAATAAATAAAATCAAATTATAGCTTGCAATTTGTAACTTTTGCTTTGTAATGGAAACATAGTTCTTGTTTACATTTTGTTAATTTTTTTAAACACCATAACAAATTAATATATAAATTTATTAAAGGGTTAAAAATCACTCGAGTAGGTGTTTTGTATTTAACCAAGTAGTGTAAAGTAATGACACTCAAAATAGTTCAGAAATCTTTTTATGAACAGATCAAACCGATTATTTTATTTTGAACACATATTTATTTTGGCGAATTAGTATTTCATTATATTGTAACGTAACTTTTATAATATCTGACTCATTTAATATAAATCTTAGTTAATTATTTAGAATCTGATAATTGTTACAATGTTTTATTCCAGATGTTTATATACTATGTTATATGAGTTAATTTCTTTTTAACTATTTAATTATTTGAATTTGTACACATATTATTTCAATTATAATAATTATAATTATTACACATTTTTCTAGTTAATATGATATCAACTTTTTATAATAAGTTATTCTAGTCTATACAAAAAATTATTTTTGGTAAAAAACTTAAATAATATTAAATTTCTTTAGTCTATCACAATGTGATCAAATAATTTGAATATATTACGAAATTTGTAACAATTAATTGTACTGTACTGCACCACATATTAAAGAATCAAACATTGTATTATTATAATATTTATTTACAAATATTTTAAGAACAAATTAGTTTAAATAAGTTATAATAAGTGCTTTATTAATGTATACACATTAACTTGTTTGTTAATTACTATAATAGTTATATATAGTTAATTGTCTCTTTCTAGTGCTGCCAATTTAGTACAATTGATTGATGAATAAATGAATATAATAATATTTAATTTACAATACTTTTCTAGTAATAGTCAAGAATTTTATTTAAAATTTAATTTCATTGTTTAAATTCTGTTTTTTTATTGATTTATATTTTAAAATAAGTTATGATTTATTTCGTTAAATACATGATAGTAATGTTTTATATCAACAATACATATAAATGTGCACAAAAAGTAATTTTAATTTAATCCATTTTCTTTTTTATTCTTAAATGATATTACTTTATAAAATACAGAATGTTTCAATATAATCAAGAATTGTAAATAAATTTAATAGTAAATAAAAATAAATACCTTATTCTAAATATACAATATATATTTTTTAGGTAATCTTGGAAATCATTGCTACTCATAGGTATCCCAAAAGTTACATTAATAACGCGCATTATTTGAATGTAAACAATGCGCTCAATTCAAAATGTCTATGTTCTTTGTTTATAGTTAATAGTATATATTTATGGTTAATAATAGGTTTACGAGGGTTTTGAGTTGAGGGGGTCTTGGACTGAGGGGGTTTAAGGTTTGTTTGATTTTAAGAGGCTTAAATGGGTAGGAAGGGTGTCATATGGTA
>JAQIYA010000763.1:0-17008 GCA_034699355.1 Microtritia minima
TTGATTAATAAGAAGTAAAATTTTATTTTACAGATCAAGTTAATCATAAGAAAAACTTTGGAGAAAATGGTATGACTGTGTTCATAAAATAAATTTTTTACAGCATTTTAACACTAAATTATTTTCAGATAACTTGATTAATAAATTTGATGTCAGTAAGCAAAATAGAGGTATTAATCTTAATAATTAATTTTATTTTTGTTATGTATAACTTTTATAAAATATTATAAATTAAGTTTATATTTTATATAAAATTTATGTTCATTTTTTAGATATAAAATTTAATCTTGTTTTAAAAATGATTAATTCTTAATAATGTTTTATGTTTACACATATGAATATAATTATGTATAAAAATATAAAATCCTTTACTTTATATAAAGTAAAGTCTTTATAAACAATCCCGAATAATAATTTTTTTATTATATTGTAACTCTAATTTATATTTTTCTTAGTAAATTAATTGTATTATATGATCATATTTTAAATGAAATTTCATAAAATATTTTATTTGATCATAGTTATCATAAATCTTTTTACTTATAATTCAAAAAGTTATTTATGAAAGTGTTACTAAATAGTTAAGTTTTTGTTATTTATCTAATTATTTTGTTTTCTATTGCTAGTATTGTATTAATATATAAAATAGACTCGTTTATAAAATATAAAATTAATTTCTTACAATATATAAAATATATAAAGCTTAAAATATAAAGCTTTATTTTTGGATTACCAGATACACTTAAAGATGGATTTTATGTACAACTGATTTTGGCTTATATACAAAATTTAAAATACAAAAATTTTTACATTAATTATAACTAATTAAAGTAAGATTTATTTTTATGTAACTTTGATTTGATGTACGAATTTACATGAAATCTATCGTTATATCGTTTTCGTAGATAAATTATTTTATAATATATTATGTCATATATGCATTCACTTTATCTAATTTTTTATTGTAAAATTAATGCTTACTTACTTTTACAGCCTCTTCTGAAGATTCTCTTCATGTTCATCGGTTTTATATATTATTCAATGTAATTACTTTTTATTTGATGAATATGTTTTGCACAAATAGATTTAAATCTAACGTTATAAATAAATAGAGATTGTTTATATTTTCAATTATTTTTAAATTATTCATCATTTACATTGTAATCATGATTTAAGAAAATATAATAAAAAATAATAAAAAAAATAATAATAAAATTATAATAAAAAATTAATAAATCTTGTAAATATTTTATAAATACAATTATTTGCATTAGTCTTTGATAGCATAAAAATTATATTAAACAAAGTATTTTCAATACATTTGAAGGCATCGCAAACAACAGTAAAATTAATTTTATTATTTAACATTATTCTAGTTCTTAATGCTGAAAGTTGTATGTCTTACCAAATCGTCTATCAATGCAATCATTATTTCAGATATCAGATAATAATAATAATTTACACAAAAATTATTATACTAATAATGATAATATAGACGATATTAACGTCATGGAGACCCAAATTATCTGAAGATTCATATATGGTTTCAATTGACGTTCCTCTGCCTCCGAGAACCTGTGCGGGAGAGCCGTAATTCGCCGACGGGTATTCGGTCACGTGGTCTAATTATCTTGAAAACGGATCAGATATCACAATGAGGTCTTCACTTTATAATAGATAATCATAATTCATTATGTTTTGATTAAACATAAAGTTTGGCCACTGACCACTACCGGCCGAACCGAAACCATTGACCACTTGGCGTTTGTAACGTGACTTTTGTTTGTTGCGGTCAGTGGACACCGAATTTTTTTTGAATATTTGAACTCAGCACTTATGAGTTCCTAAACAAATGTGTGACCCAAGAGCTACTGTTAACCAGATACGAGGCCCGTCGGTAAAAACTTTGACCGCTCGGCGCTTTCGGTAACGGCTTAACTGATCGTTTCGAAAATTTAAGAAAATGTACAACTCTTTGATCCCTATCAAAATAATTCATCAAATTTGACCAGGATGACCTTTGACCTTACCGCAGAGGCGGTCAAAGAAGCCGTTTTTTCGAGAGGCTGGCCAGAGGTCAAAGAGTGGTCAGATTTCGACGGGACCTTCACTAAATGAAAATTCAGGATATTTTAGTGGGTCGTGTCGCAGGTGAGGGACCAACAGATGCGATTTCAAAGCAGGTTGAAAATGACATGTTTTTACCAAAAATGTAGGTAAAAAGAGGGGAAAACTGATTAATAGCCAAAAGAAAATTTTTTCGCTATAACTCAAAAAACGTTATTCGCATCAAAATGTTATTATGAGATGAAATGTTGCGGTTTATATGCGTAGTAATATTGTGAAATCATATTCAATAAATTATTCAAAATATTGAAAATATTCGGTATACATGTTATATGCTTGACGTTAAATACTTTTAATATTTGTATAAATTATATAATTTTAATTTTAATTCATTAGTTAAAACAGTTTAAAAATATATTAGTTTATTATATAATGGCTATGAAATTATTATAAAACGAGAAAAACCAAATTTGTTTGTAAAAGTGAAAACACGAGAAGTTCTATGAAAGAACTTAAATGAGGATTGAACTGCAATTATAAACAACTATTGAATATTACTTAAACATAATAATGCAATAATAATTAATAGAAATTAAATATAAAGATAAACTAATTTATATAAACAAGACTCGAGCTGTAAATGAGTGGATTGGCTCGAGAAAGCAGGTAAAGTGCTGTAAAGTGTGTAAAGTGCTGATTCACGGCATGCTATTTACTAAATACACGCTAATATGTTCAGGTCTGACGCGACGTAATGGCTAAGTGTGTGCGATGTGTGTGACGTAAAAGTCACACTACAGAGTGCGTACTGTGAGCTGAGTGTGAGCTGAGTGTGAGCTGTGCTGAACTGTACGACACTTATTGCAGGCCATTAGAGCTGAATAGTGACTACGAAGTCATTTGAGACCGACAGTCATCGCCAGTCAATCGCCAGTCTATCGCCTCATCGCTACCAAAATGGCAGAAGCGAACGATGAAGAGCTGGATGTGCTGAAAGCGCAACTCAACACCATTCATATAATCATCAAAACGGCGAAAGAGAAGGAAAGCATCGAAATAGAGGAGAACGCGTCCGTCAAAGAGGTACGCATTGCCACTCGGCCTCCACTGCTCTTCCATTCACACCTCATTCACACCTCGTTTACGCTAATATAAGCCTATTTCAATTAATTATTAAACCATTGATGTGAATAACTCGATATAAATGATATGATGCTTAATAGTAATAGTTGTAATGAGTGACGAATTTGTATGTATAGCTCAAGGAAATGGTAGCGAAAAAATTCAAAGCAGAGTTCGAGCAAATATGTCTTATATTTGCCGGAAAAATATTGAAAGATCACGAATCGCTTGAAACTCATAGTAAGTGACGACTAATAGATAATACACTTTACACTTTACTTAATTAAATGAATGTTTGTATTGAATTGCTATTGATTTTGTATATTTAACACTAATTTGTTAATGTTGTGAAATGAGTGTCATATTTGTTTACCTGTTTATAGAAATAAAGGACGGCTTAACTGTTCATCTGGTGATACGGTCGGGGAATAAGGTATGCGATGAATGCATGCAACCATTGATGCGATTATGAACTGATTCGCAAATGTGGTGTTTGTAGGGCTCGGAGTCGTCTGAAGCCTCAACACAGCCCAATACGCAAACCTCATCCGACTCCTCATCCATGGGTGCGAACGCTTTCGGTTTGGGCTCTTTTGGGGGACTTCAAGGCTTAGCAAATCTTGGTTTAGGCAATAATTTTGTCGAAATTCAGCAGAGAATGCAACGTGAGGTGCGTTGAAGTGTTTTATTATTATCACATGACAGCTCTGATAATGACGGCATTTAATAATCAGATGATGACGAACCCAGAAATGTTGCGCCAAATGATGGACAATCCAATTGTACAGCAGTTGATGTCAAACCCGGATTACGTGCGAACATTACTGACGAGCAATCCTCAAATGCAGCAATTGATGGAAAGAAATCCAGAAATAAGTCATATGCTTAACAATCCTGAACTGTTGAGGCAAACGATGGAAATGGTTCGCAATCCATCGATGTTACAGGAGTTGATGCGAACTCAGGACAGAGCGCTCAGCAATTTAGAAAGCATTCCCGGCGGATATAACGCGTTGCGTCGAATGTACACTGAATTACAGGAACCAATGCTTAACGCAGCACAAGAACAATTCGGTAGTAACCCATTTGCCGCTCTGGCCAGCAATCAATCAAACGATAGCACGACTGGAGCACAACAGGTGCGCACCGAAAATAGAGATCCACTTCCGAATCCATGGGCGCCGCGCACCACACAGTCTGGTGCTACTACTGAAACGAGTAGTACCACAACCACTACCACCGCTAACACCACGTCTAACCCTATGCTCGAGTCTCCCGGAATGCAGAGTCTGATGCAGCAGTTGATGGAAAATCCCCAATTAATTCAAAACACTATGAACGCTCCTTATATGCAGGGAATGATGCAGGTCTAGACATCAATTATGGAGTTTAATTTTATTATATAATAACTAAATATCTACTTTCTAGACATTATCGTCTAATCCAGAACTGGCGCAGCAGCTCATCGCTAATAATCCATTTTTTGCTGGAAATCCGGAAATGCAAGAACAAATGCGTTCTATGTTGCCAACAATGATGCAACAAATGCAAAATCCTGAGATGCAGGGCATTCTCACTAATCCACAGGCAATTCAGGTCTCTTTCACATTATTATTGTTTTACAAGATTTTCAAATTATCCATAATTGAAAAGCTTGTGTCGGCACTATAGCTACGGCTATTTCTCTTTCTAGAAACAAATTTCTAGAAATTTCTGGGACTTTCTACGAGACATTAATGACATTCCATATATTTTTATTTTATTTTAATTGAATTTACAACTTAATGTCTATCTATAGATGTCGTTGTCTTAAATTACAATTACAATTGGAATGTCATTAAATTAGAAAATATATAGGAATGGCATTGTATTTAATAATAAGCTAATTAGTAAACTAATATAACTCTAGCAGTATCATTTATATTTACAAAATTTAATTATATTCCAATTAGATCTGACATATTATTGATAAGATGTCTACAATCATAAAAAATTTAATGAACCAAAAAATAACAGATATAAACTGATTCCTCAATTTCTCCCCAATTTCTCGACGATTTCTCTTTTTAGGATTTCTAGGAAGAGTTGCGAAGCTATAGGCGGTACTAAAGTTCAAAAATTATGATCAAATTTTTGAGTATAAAACTTGTAAATTTGTCTTCTATAAAACTCTTAAATATCATTAAATAGATTCATTTATTCTTTAGGTTTTAAAACATTTGATTTTGATTTACGAAAAAGTTAGAAAAAGTTATTTCTTTCATTTATTATTGCTAACTCTTGAATCAGATAATCATTTTAGCCCATATCTCTCAATTGTTCGCTTATTTTGAGAAATAATTCTATATACATATTATGAGAAATTAGAAAAATTTAATTACTGTAAATTGTTATGATATGAAGTATATTTTGTCACTCATGTGTTGATCCTGTGCTCAGAACCTTATTCCACAAGAGCTACCATTGCGGTGATATAAGTGATGCCAATGTAAACAAACATGCAATACATGAATGATCTTAAAAAATAATAGCTTGATTGAAGTACTGATTTGTGTGACAGGCAATGATGCAGATTCAACAAGGTATGGAACAGTTGCAACGCGTAGCTCCCAATGTGTTTGGAATGTATGTATCGCGACAATGCTTGCTATAGCTATGAATTGATGTTTATGCTAACGAAACACGTGTCACTTCAGGATTCCGAATGCGTTGAACATCACATCCCAACAGCAGCCGAGTTCGGACTCGAACACGTCGACGTCGACGCCGTCGACGATGAGCACGGCCACATCAGCCGCCAGTAACGCAACGATGAACGCGAACAGCGCCGCAGCGCTCTCTCAAATGATGGCGCAAATGTTTTCGAGTCCACTACAACAGTCACCGGAGGAGAGGTATAGAAGTCAATTGGAACAGTTAGCGGCCATGGGTTTCATGAATAGAGAAGCAAATCTGCAGGCATTGATCGCCACGTTCGGCGACGTGAACGCCGCCGTCGAACGATTACTTCAGACTCAGCAGTAAAACTTTGTTTACTTTTTATTTAGCAAAAAATTATAAATATTGTAAAACGACATTTAATTTAAAGCACTTAATTCGGTTTATTTGTTTGTCCGGGATTTTAAAGAAATTCTCTATATATGTTCCATTGTCTCGACAAATAATTACAGTGAAAAATTCTAGTTATAACACGAGTTAAGTATATCGCGGACACGTTCGCATAATTCCATCATTTTGTAATTTATGGCGTTTTATTGTCTTATAAATTAATAAATTGGAAATGAAAATTTTAATATCTGTTTAATAAAATTTTGGCTAATATATTGACTGTATATTTCATTGTTTTTAAAATGTCTGTATTGCTTCGAAATTTAGGATCAAAATTATGATTTTCGAAACTCACAGCTCTGAACCTCAAATTCAATTTATGGTTTAGAATTTATTTGAATTTTAGTGTTTATGTGCATTTATAAATGTTGCCAAAAGACAAACTTCGTTAGTATTTCTTGTATATGTTTCTCCGATAAAATATTTTTTATAAGTAAAATTCCGAACTCTAATCATGATTTGAGTATGAATAGTAAAAGAAAAATGAAATGCATAGCAGTTACGAAATACAGTTTGGTTGCCAGTCGTCAATCTAGTTGAGCAATAAGTGAATCATCTAATGATAATTTGTATTCTAGTCTGCAAGCGTTAATCTCGTGACTTCTTCGCTAAGATATAGTATTTAAATGGCACGACACGAGAGAGAGTTGCCTATGCTTTCAAATCACCAATAATTGACACGAACATCATTTATGTTCAGCGATTGAGCTGAACAGAGATGAGCAGAGCTTTGCTGATAGTGAGCGAGCGAACGGTCGATAGGAGTGGATGTTTGTGAAGGTGTGATGGCTGTGATGTAGTGATCGAAGCGATCGAAGCGATCGATCAGTGGTTTGTTTGCGCTCACACTCGCTGGCCTTCGCTCGCACTCTCACTCGTCTCGCACTCGTCTCTCACTCCACTCTCAGCTCACTCTCACTCGCATAACACTCTACGCATAGCGTTCATAGCAATCGTTTGACGTTTGCTTTAAACACATTTCGCACATCAAAACACATCTGAACGCAGTGTTTAGTTGTTGAATGTTTAGCGTTGAAAACATGTAAATTATTAATTCTTTGTTACCTGTTGTTGCAACTCATGCCTCCTCCGGTAAGTGAGCTCTCTTTCTATCGCACTCATGTTCGCCAAACTCATTCAATTTATTACTTTGGTTTAGTTATATTTAGTTGTATTCAATTATATTTAGTCGATTAATAGTTTGATATTTAAATCATTTGATAGTTAAATGTTTTTCTTGTTTAATCTATTATTATGATAATGAAAATATATAAATATTTATTAATAAACTCATTAATGATTGCGTGTTAAAAGCAATTTAAAGGACGATTAATGTGTTAATTATAAAGATATCGTGATTTATAATTATTTCTAAAGTAATCTATTTGTTGGTAATTATAAGAGTCGTTGTATTTCACAAACACTGCTGTTGTAAACAGTTTTTAATTAAAACAATTTTTCTCCTTTTGTTTAGATTGATATTTAGCGCATAGTCTGAAATGTTGGACAAAAAAATGTTATTTCACTGCTTTTATCAATAAATACATAAAATTGAATTTGTGTTCACTTCTCTAATTCAATAGTTTTTATTTGAAAAGTAAAATTGAATGTAATTTTCAATTACATAATTAGTTGGAATGAGTTGAACCTTCAATTCAAGTGAAGACGTTTGGTTCAGCTTTGAAGTCGAATACAATTAGTGCTATTAATTAGTGACACCAACGATGGTGTGTACACTTGTTTTATGGTTGACTGCGCTCTTATCGCTGTTTGTTAAGTATGCAAATACGAGCCAATGCGCCGAAAAGTGCAATTGTTTGTGGGTGAGGGGGAAGTTGACCGCAGACTGCAATGGCTTAGCGCTCAACAAACTTCCAAAGGTATGTCGACTCATAAACCACTGCCATATGCGTAAACACACAACAACTCGACTTTACTCTATATGTATTGCATTAGATCTCCGACACGGAGTTTGCCAGCAATATTCATATCATTAACTTGACTCGTAATAATTTAGTTGAATTGAAAAGACATATTTTTTTTAACGCCAATTTGGTTAACCTGCAGAGAATATTCCTGCAAAAAGGTATTATTGAAATGTAAAGCTCAGAAATTAGTGGTGATTAACATGTTGTCTCTTCTCTGAAGTCGGTCTCGAAAGAATCGATGAAAACGCATTTTATCGTCTCTCAAATTTAATAGAACTGGACTTAAGCTTCAATGCCTTGAAATACATTCCGATGGAGTCGTTCTCTCCTTTAAAAATGTTGCGTTCACTCGATTTGGCTTCCAATCATATTACATCTATACCTAAAGAAACATTTGTTAATTTGACTAATCTTAAAACATTATCATTATCGAGGTATGAAATTAACTTTATTAATAAAGCGATCCCAAATTAAGCGCATCTCTTAATATGAATATTTCGCTGTTGCTATATATTGTTATATGCATTTCTGTTAGTGATTTGCTTTAATGTGATTTGCGATTCGGTCACCCGAAACAAACCTTAGTTTATTCTAATGCTTGTTTAGTTCTTTTGTCTCTTTCATCAATAAAATAAATTTAGACGCTTAACGCCAATAACTGTTTCTGTCATTTAATTAACTCATTATTTATGTCTTTTAGAAATCGTTTAACATATATCGATAGCGACGCTTTCAATGGTCTGAAGAATCTCGAATCCTTGAAGCTCAGGTAAACATTTGTTTGTAATTACATAACAACTATTTATGCGTGCGTTGCGATAAGCCCTCAGTCAAAATATTTTAGGTTGCATTTAAAATTTAGCATAATTTTTCAGTCTATAAATTTTAATTTATTAATCTATTGAATCAAGTAATTCGTGTGTTATACTAATAATATAAACTAAATAATTATATAGTAAAAGCGCGTAATATTGCGTTTTGAACTTTTAATAATTTCAAACTTATTGCAATTTCATTTTGGATTAATATTCAAATAAAATTAAACTTTATTTTTCGATAAATTTTTGATTATATTTATCAAATTAGAATATATACACTGCTAATATAATCTATAGAAGTTGAAAGAAGTTTTAATAAAAGAAGTTTGACATATGATTTTGATTATTTAATATTTAGAATATAATCTAATTTGAAAATAATAAAACTTCATCACATTTCAATGCATAAAATAATCTGAATATTTATGTAAAACTTATGTGAATTTTCGTATTGCAAATAAAACGAAACATTTCTTAAGACTATAAAAACTATTATTTATTCAATTTAATGCAAATGTGGTGCAAATATTGATTTATTTTAATAACGCATTTCATTAATTCTGTTATATCAAATCTGAATTTGCATTCAAAGAAAGGCATTTATAGAGTTAGTTTTCTTCGCAAACTGTGCTAAAAAGCAATAACTTATTTTGTTGTGAAACAATGCTTAAACACTATGAGCGAAAAAAAAACAATTTATATCGATATGTCATTATTTAGACCTGTCTATAATTTGTTTATTGTACACACGTATGTCTAGACTAAATAACAATCCATACTTGAAAAATTGAAGATTTTGTCGAAATATTTTGATTAAATATCTAAGAAATATTTACTCTAAACTAATAAATCAATTTTTTGTAATATTGAAAACTAAATTTACCATTAGAGCAATGAAAAGTGATCTTTCATTTATCGATCGATCGCATTGCATTTAATGGCTCATTCATAGATCTCATTTTTCGGAACACAAAAAATCGAATTATTGGTAAAATTTTGATGCAAACTATGTATGAATGCATATACAGAATAGTAACGCAAATAAATAGATTGAATAATATTAAAATCTAGTTTTTTTAATTCTAGTCATTCAGGTTTTAAAGTAAATGATTTTAAAAATTTTAAGATTATATTATTTAAAGTAATTGTTATAAAGTAATACAAGTATTGTATTTACATGTGCTAAATATGCATTTTATAATGAGTTTATTTAAATAAATTATAATTACGAAGTCAGAAAAGCTAATAAATACAGAGCTTCAACAATATTCAATCTCAGCTCTTCATATCTATTTCTAAATTATTATTGAATATACATTAAAGAATATACTTCACATTATTCTACATTGTTTTACTTTATCATAATGGATATTATTATTAAATAATTTATTATTATCATACATAATGTATTTAATGTAATCTAATGTATTTAACTTTTATCACTTTTCTTTATTATTTTTAAAATAACAGTTATAGAGATTATCATTTTTATATAGCTCTTATTATAGAAAATAAAAAGATTTTAAATTATTATTTATTTCTTATATTACTAATATTATTCAATAAAATTTATATCGATTATTTAAATAATTTTGAAATTATATTATTTTGTTTACACATTATTAACGCCAACGCTATTGTTTACGCAAATTTAAATAGTAAATAAGTTTTAAATTTAATTACCCTAATTTAACATTTACCTTAATTTTGCTTCGATACCCCGCATCTAATATAAAGTAATTGATTTTGAAAGTTATAGAAAAGATACAATAGAGAATCTATAGTGAAATATATTGTTGAAGCATTCTATGTTGAATTGGACGAAGAATTTGATGGCTCTGAATGGGATATTAGAGATATTTAGAATTAGATTTTATATATATTTTTGAAATGTTCATTTTTTCTTAGACAACTCGCGGGTTATCGTTCGTAAAATTTGGGTTTATGTTTTTTATTCATTTAAAAATTTAATTTGATTAGTAATTATTAGGGAATAACAATAATTAATTGTCATAATATTAAAAATTTTCATAATTAAGTTTATGAATTGAAAGTCTATATCTAACATCATAAATCATTTTTAATATTAATCATAAAGAGTGATAACACTGTATTTTTTAAGGATCTATGTTTACGTTTATAAGTTTATATGAGAAAATCAAATTTAATTAACTTTTTTTAACATTAGAGTAGTATTTTCATCACTAAATTAAAAAAATTATTGAATATGTTTTGGTTTATGAAATACGAGTTACTACATAAATCTAAATTATGATTTTATTTAAATATTAATTTGTTTTAATAGTTAATCATAAAAACTCTTTCACAGGAATATCAGTAATAAATAGATGACAATTTAATTAAAATATTTTACAGTATTAAAAGGCAAAATATATATATTAATTGATATTTATTTATTATAGTGGTAATCATCTCACTAACATAGCGGGCTCAACATTGTCTCCTTTAGTGAAACTTCATTCGTTGACGCTAAGCGAAAATAAATGGCAGTGTGACTGTGCGTTAAATTGATTAAATGATAGTCATTAATGCGATTTATGATTAATATTTAATATTAATAATAGGTAAAATGCGACCATTTCGCAAATATTTACTATCAAATGCCCGAATTAACATTCCTGATGAGCCAAAATGTGAAAGCAATCATAAAACTTTGATGCTTTTAGGTATGGCTTTGTTTCATTTAATATGTCATCTCAACCATAATTTGTTATATCCTAATGAATTATTATTATTATATTTTTTAGGGTTGGATTCCTTTTTGTGTCCGCCTGTGATACTTATGGATTTTAGGTGAGCACAAAGACTTGCGTTAGATTATAATCTTTATGCGAGTAATTATTTTAATGTTAATTGTTTAGAATTTTACAATTAAAGTACATTTATATCTGTCGCTGAAATTTGTTTAATAAATTAATTTTTGCATTCTAAGCAAATTCCACAAATTTTGTGTAAAAGCGAGTGTTAACAGATTTAGAAAACATTTTATAACCTTTTTATGGCGAGTCGTCAGACTATGAAAATATAAGCTTCTAATGTGGGCTTATTTCACACTATTCTCTAATGTTTTTAATTATTAATTAGTATGAATGTCGCAGATGTGCACTCCTATGCTTAACTATTTTACATTAAGGATCAAAACACTTTGTTAAATAGAAAATTGATTATTTTTTAAAAATTGTTTTGTATGCAAACAATAATTTACAGAATGCTATAATTGAATATTAAATTTAGGAAAAATGATTTATTTGAAACTTTTGTGTGCATTTGATAAACAATATCCAAAGGCTTTTAATTTACACAGTGCTTATCAGTGTTTTAAAGTTGACTTTTGAGTTGCAGTTAATTAGGAATAAAGTTTTAATTTGAAAATAAATTTAAAGACCAAATCTTGTATAACAAAACGATTACTTTTCTTAGCTTTTAAATTAAATTGTTTTAAATGAATTATAGGCACCATAGGTTCTCATATATAAGCCGACTTTATAAACTGAAGCATAGAAAAGGGACAAAATAAAATTACATTACATTATTACCGCATATAAGCTGGAACTCGCAACTTATATGTATAGACCGAAATTAACAAAACGTTATTTGAATATATAGTAATTTCTGTTACAACTTTGATCATTATCTGATCAATGATTTATATAATACAAATATATAGTTATAAAATGTGTACACATGTTTCAAAAAAACTCCGATTAACCAAATATGCTCTACAATTGGAACGAAGCTGTTTCATATGCATATATGCATAGAGATGACAACATATTAATATTAATATGCATATGCGAGTTGTTATGCCTAGTGTTGGAAAGAATTAACAAATTGTTTTCGAAATGGTATTCAATCGGCAATTATTTTTGTTTGATTAGCCAAATGAAGGATACACTAGCAATGCAATTACATTTTTATATTTAAAATACTTATTTTAATTGACAGTAGAAAATTGCATGTAAAAAATTGCAAAATAAAATACTACCATCAAGCATGACAACTGATCTTTGGTGAGGTTTTCAGTTTGCAAGATTGTTAGAAGTTTGTAAAATTTGTTTGTTTGGGTCACTTTTGCCAGATGTGAATATATGAAACCTATGCAATAAATTTCTTAAGCAGTACTTTAATTGTGTATTAGTTCGCAATTTACAAAAAAGTACTGCTCAAGAAATTTATTGCATAGTTTTCGTATATTCACATCTGGCAAAAGTGACCCAAACAAACAAATTTTACAACTTGTGATTATCTTACAAACTGAAACCTCACAACAGAATTGCAATCCCAGAACACTTTACTGATTTATTTGTAAATTCTACACTAAATTCTATTGAAAGATGTAAAAGATGATGGTTTTTATAAAATCTTCAAAATAAAGATTTTAAAAAAATTCCTAAAGTTTTATTTCTAAGTTCGCACTAAAAATTATGTAAGCTTACAATCCATGGACATGTTATGAAGTCCTGGCAAATGTAATAATTATTATGCATAAAATCCGAAAATTACTTTTCAAAATTGTTACTTTTTTTCTTTACATAAGCTGAGGTTTAACTACGAGAACTTATGGTTATGAATAATTAAATACTATACTAATTTATTTATTATTCTGGTTTTATAAGTTGACACCTTTTACCTTTCATTTATGTTTATTTCTACTTAAAGTTAAATATTACTTATTAACGCTCACATTACTTATGAATTTTACGCGTTGCTAAGTTAATATATGCGGAATTTTCATAAAGGAAATATTAAAATTATGGTAAAGTCTGCTCATGATAGCTGAAATGTTGATTATTTAGCAATTAACACGGTTTAAGATTACTTTTTAAGCAAACTGTATTTGGTGTCTCGCAAAGAAATGCCGGATTAGAAATGCAGTTTTAGAATTTTTGCCCATAAAAACAACCACTTCTATGAAATCTGTAGATACATATATAAATTTGGATTTGACAATAACTTATGCCTTGAAAAAGTTTTGAAATTAAGAATGTTCTAAAGCACTGAGCAAATGATAGACTGAAAGCACAATACCTGATGTATATGGGAATGAGCTAAAACGCATCAATCCCGACCTCTAATTTGTTAAATTATTAGCAAAATTTAGCTCATAAAATTGAAATCCTTGTCTGTCCGTCCGAACCCCTCGATAAAATAAAGTAACCACAAGTGGCAAAATATATTGGAATTTTAAGTTATCAAAGACACTATTTATATTGGATATTAAATTCTCTAAAAAATTTATCAAAATTTGCAATTTTATTCTTAGTTCAAATATTACGAATGTCGTCGAAGGTTCGACTTTAAAATTAGAATGCGCTGTACTTTTTGAAAGTGAAGAAAATTCGCAGCTATTAAAAATTGATTGGAAATGGAAGAACACCAATGTTCGCAACCTCTCCAATGGTTGCGCCGATGACTGTCGATCTGCAAATGCAAGCGATTACTATTTTGTTATTACAAGAACTGTTGTGACACATGAACATTATATTCAAAAAGTACGAATTCTTTTAAAACTCTTATTTTAATACTAATAAGAATATATAAATGAAAATATATAAAAATTGTATTAAACAGGTTGAAATATCACGGCTGAAGTTGTCATCCGTCCGGTCAATCAATTCTGGTTCTTATGAATGCAACGCACATAATAGCGCCGGAAATGCTCAAAAAAAATTTATGGTAATAGTAGAGCCGCGTTCCCGAAATGGCAAAGAGTCATCGGCAGCCGCTTCTGTTGAATCTCAACATTATAATTATACAAATTACTCTCATCATTCCAATGGTAAGCATTTACGTCATACATAAGCATTTAATTATGTCGACACTCATAATTGAATTTACTTAAGATGACGGCACTGATAGAGTAGTTATTGGTCTGGTTCTGGGGATTCTCTTTGGAATACTTTTGGTATTAGCTCTGTTCGGTATTTCTATTGTCTTATTATGTCGTCGTCGCCAACTCAAGCCTAATAATATAAACGGATTTATAAATATGAGTGATAACACTGAACTTGAAAAATTGACAACTAATTCCATAAGTGCTACAATTGTGAACCCAATTCAAAAGCCTCCGCGTTTGCTTCAGGAAAGAGCTAATGGTAACAAACACATTGTGCTATTACTTTTATTCGACTCTATTTTGACATTATTTTTATTTAATTAGATTATTCAACTCCTGAAGTATGGCTTATAAAGCGTATCAATGGAAGCAATAATATTATGAAAGATAGTGGAGATGTTTGTACACAATTACTTATGAATGACAGCTATAATCGCGACACACAAACTCCCATCACTGATATATCAATGGGTTTGTATTGAATTTAGTATTAAACAGATGAAGATATTGCAGTGTTATGTTATGTTTCTCATTCTTACAAATGAAGCAAAATTAAGTTAATGTTAATGATTAAGAATGTAACAATTCGGAAATTCCCGAAATTTACACAATTTTAGTAATTTTTATAAAAATCTCCTGAATTGAGATGTTTTTACAGACTTTTGTATAAATTTTAAAAATTTTGCAAACTTACAAATAATTGGATAAATGGATTTTATTTCTTAGGATCACAATACTATATAAGATTAAGATAAAGAAGGCAAAGAGCAAACAAAATTTTGTTAATATTTGAAATATTTTGAAAATTTTTGTTTCTTTTCCAATTCGTTGCTTTCATGCTTATATTTACAATTAAAATGTTGTAAATGTTTTAATTGGCATTGTTAAGATGAAGCATCTAAACTAACTGTGTTGCCAACATTGTATATCACATCTAGTTTTTATTATAAATGTTGATTAATTTTGATGTATACAAAATAATTTCCATATTCTTACACAAGTTATTTGAGGAACACAGAAGGAATTTGATGAGTTGCACATTACTTTCTATAAAATTCAGAAATTTAATCTTAAATGTTAATCAATTTATAGGTTATTTTATAAAAAAGAAAATGTAGAATATTATTCACGTGAGCTAATAATAAATATATATACATATGTATATTGATTTCAAAATATATCGAATTACATCATAAATAATCCATTAAATAATGCTAATTAAAAGTGATGACAAAACAAACATTAAAAAAGTGACAAGAAGTTGATTTAACAAATAGTAATATATTGTATTAATAATATATAGCAATGCTTTAGCAAACAAAATTAAATATTGATATGGCGTGCATAATAATAATAAACTTATACCAATTAAAGAATAGTAGTATAATATACCAATTAAAGAATTTTACACATACAGTATTTCATATTAAAGATATTTTGAGTTATTATTTATTTATTCTTATTCATATTCATGTCACCACTAATTTCAAATTATCTCAAACTTAGAATTAAATTTTCATTAACAAAATTAGGGAAAACTGTTAAACCTTCATATATATTATATATATAATATTTTATTATTAGATTGTTAGCTGTCACTAACTGTTTTAACTCTTAAAAGCGTAACAACTTTATAAATATTAAACATTTAGTAATATCTAATTTCTTAATAACAACTTCAAAATTATTTCCAATTCTTAATTCATATTTTAACATAGAAAACACATTTTAAACAATGTTTCATTTGAAAATATTCATATTTTACTGAATATTTATAATTTTGCTATTATTATCATTTTAAAATTGATGTTAACTTCAAAATTTTACAAGCTTTTTATACTATGTATTTTATAAAAAGTAACTTATTTTGCATTTTTGAATTGCATGTTTAAAAATTAAAACTTAACAGTGAAATGATATGAAATACAGTGAAATACTGATATGAATGCAGTATAACTCATGCATTACAATAATTTATCTCAATTTAATCTTTCATTAATTTTTGCAACTAACCATCAATTAACACGTTGTGCGTACATTATAGTTATCGGTTTGCGTATTCATACTAAAGTTAATTCGTGAATACTTTTATGCATTAATATTTCACT
>JAQIYA010000764.1:0-16984 GCA_034699355.1 Microtritia minima
TAATGTTTCGTTATCCTCTTCATTATTAATTTTGTCAAATTTCAATTTCAATGTTTAATCTTAACTCAGGAATATTTAGAAGGCATGTGATGAAACGCTGGCATGCATTTCTAAGAACAACTAATGGCTAATACCTATCAGTAGCCCACCACAGTTATGTGCAACAGTCTGTATATAAAGATTTATTATTATTATTACAGTAAAGTTTCGATTATAGCAACTCACAAAATTACAGAAACTTTTCACAATATAAATCAACTTTAAATTTAAATCTTTTTAACTTTAAGATTTAAAACTAAAATTAAAATTTTAAAATTGTATTGTAATTATAAAATATACAACAAAAATTAAAGACATCTTAATAAAAAATTCAGCTTTAATAAAAATAATAAGCTTATAAACTTATAAATTTAAATCATCGATGCATTTAATATATAAACATATTGAAACATAACTAAAATTTCTTTTATGTAATGCAAATGTCAACCACTCTTCGAGAGAAGAGAGAGTACAGGAAGACAAGTACAGCAGTTTTGGTAAACTTTATTGACGACAAAGATGTCCAAAGATGTCGCCTTTAAGTTGGAAAAGTTAGCCAAAATAAATTGACGAATGTGTTTATACGAATGTGGTATATATATTAAGTATGTATGTATTGGTTTAAAAAAATATTTTCAAAATATTTTATTTAAAAAACTATAACAATACTTTTTACAACTAAAAAACTTAAAACGCGAAGTTTAACACTAGTTTAAGTAAACATGAATTAGTATTTCAAACACTAAGTAGCGAGTGTTTGGTTACTATATATTAAAAAAAGAAAATTCTCACTTTATTTTGTGTACCATAGAGTTCAAGATAAGTTTTAAAAAGTATTGCTACGTTTCATTTAAAAGATCCTAACAATATTGTTTGATTTATTTATAACAATTTTACTATCAGCTTACGGAATACATAGTTTTATTAACTTATTCTGGTCTAATGTTAAACTTAAAGGACAGAGTCGACGTCAAAATGTGTATTTAAATGGTATTTCTTTGGTAATCATTTGCTTATTTCCCTTCTCTTATGGAGAGACGAAGAAGGGTAAAACCAAACCTCAATTACATAAGAGTAAAAATCCTCTCTAAAAATTTAAAAAAATAGTTTATAATTAACTTTAAAAAATTATGTATTTTTGCAAAAGAATATTTTGTTTACAAATTCGATTATTTATCGAAGCATTTATTACTATTTGTCGTGTAAAACATTACAATAATTGCGCTGAAAAATAATATGAATGTACATTTTGTGATTAACTCGTCTTAATTGCTTGTAATATTGTGTCCTTCTATAAATTTTCCTAAATTATTAACTCTCATTTGATTTGAATGTACTTTATTTACCAATAAAATTATTTTATTATTAACTTAATAAATTAGTATTGCTCTAAAAATCATATATTTTTATAAAAATTATTAAAATGCGAGCTAAAATTTCCATAATAATTATATCAGCATCATATTATTAATCTAACTTATGTAACATATTAAATATAATAAATTTAGATTTTCAATTAATGTGCATAATGTTATGCACTTCAAGTTTCAATGCCGATATGTGTTAAGGCGGCATAATTTCCTTGCTTGCAGTTTATTATTATTGATGGGAATTTTTATAGAAATATCCCAACAAATAAAATATAAAAACACGAAATTTAGGTTTTAACAAGTTTAGAATATGAACATAATTATTATTTTATTGTAACAATTTGAATAACAATTGCTTAATATATAAAATAGTCAGAAACATTTGTTGATCAAATATTTTAACCTATTTTTTAAAAGAAAATGAATTTTGTTAAAATCTAGATTTTAAGCGAAGGGATAGAATAGACCGGTTTGCGAGAAATATGTCGAAGAATGTCGAAAATATCAATACTTACTATTTTTCTCGTGTTTCACTGCTTATACGATTTCCAGTGAGTGAAATAATTGTAACATTTCATAAGCTATTCAACTTTTCTTCAGTTAATTGTTTAATAAGTGAAGATAATTTTAAATTTTTTATTAATTTATACGTTCCCCGAATGTCTCGAAAATGCAATTATCAAATAATACGATATTCTCAGATGAAAAACTTTATAAATAAGTTAATGAAAAAAAGTTACTAATATTTACCTTTTGGTAATTTTAATCTTTGCAAATCAAAGATAAATAAGTAGAACAATTGACTAATTGCTTCACAACATTCGCATTATTTAATAATATACTGTATAATTCAATGAAACGATGTCATACATGACTCTATATATCCATAAATATAAATCAATTTAATGATTATGTTAATAATTTACTATCAGATTGTTTATTTAAAACTAAATTAGTATAGATTTACGTTTTTATATGTCTATTTTAAAATAAAAGTTTTACAAGAATTTATTAAATTAATAAATTAATAACAAATTAATCGTTGATTTCGTTTTAATAATATCTATTCTATTATAAACTTATTAAACGTTAGACATTTTAGAATTATGTACAGTTTAGAATTATTAATTAAAAATCTTAAATTAGTTAACATTACCTAAATTTCTACCGTTATTCCATTGCAGACACTTTTACTGTTACACAACAGTAGCATTACAGTCATTTTCGATCAATACTTAAGAGATAATATATTTAGTATACGATATTTGCACTTTAAAAAATAATAATCAAATAAATTACATAGAATTTAACGAATTTAATTCAATAGATGATCTAATTTCAAAAAAGTTAATAAGTCAACATTATTTTACCAAAACATTGTTGAATATAAATAAAAGCTAATAAATTTTTAATTCATTAAAATAGTTATACAAAATTTTTATCAATATTTAAATTCAATAAATTGTGTTAAAATAAAAGTTTATTGATAATGCTTCAGCTAAATAAATAAAGTTTATATAAGTAAATAGTATCAGTAAATTTGAATATTGAATAATAGTAAATAAATAAACTTGTATTATGTAATTTGCTTTTTATTGATTTATTTTTATAAATTCAACAAAATATCGATTCAATAATTTTTTTCATCGAAATAGCTTGTAATATAATATTAAAAATTTATATTTAGAGTAATTAAAAGTCTTATCAATTATATAAATTTAATATTTAAAAATTCAATTTACTTAAGTATAATTACCGTATTTTAAAATTATAAATAATTAAAATAAACACCAAAAAATTCGAATATATTGCAAAATTGTTATAATAAAAATGTGCTATAAATACGTTTAATGAAATCAACTTAAATTGATTAATATTTATCAAGCAATGTGTGTTGAGTTATATCAAATGAAAGCAATTTGAAATTTGCAGCTGTGGTCACTTAAGTTTATTTAATGTTTGATGCGGTGATCCTGAAATGTACAACCAATGTAATGTTAATGTAATGCCAATGCAATGTCAACCCTATGTTGACAAACCTAAACTGTAAACGATGTGTAGTCCGATAGACATGACCCACAAACACATTTGGATCGCGTTTGAAATGCTTAGACACCGAAGTGAGCTTCGATGACAAACTGCAACCACTGTTACTATCTTATTGTGAATTACATCGTTAATTATGACTGAATGACCTGCATTTGAATCGCATGTGAATAATTCGCGAGCTATAACTTGAAAGTTTATGCTTGAAATGGTGCAAAAAACAGAGCATTGGTATTGATATGTTTGGGTTAACCTGTTTTGCAGTTCAGTCTTTCATTTCTCTAAAATTGTTTGAAAAGCTATTCAATTGAAAAATATGACCCGAAAATGAAAAACTAAACATAACTTCCTTTACGAGACATGAGAACAGCTAATGAACACATTCATAACTTCAGGGACGAAACATCAGTCGATAGGTTTGCGTTAATTTTAGCAACGATTCCAACGAAATTAAAACCGTAAGTCACAGAAAGTACTGCATCGACGCTAAGTGTTCTGTAAGTGTCAATACATGCCTCACGTGGGCCTCAATAGCGTAACATAGAGTGATAGAGTAATACGTTATGCACCGCTCACACCAGTTATGCGCATGTTATTGCTAGGAGTGGTGTGTACTGGCATTGCAATACTTTTTATATGATACATGTTTAACTTTTTAATTAAAACTCATGTTTAATCAGTTGTCAACACCTCTAAACAAGTCATTTCAGCCATTTTTAAAAATTGTATAAATGCCTATTTTGTCAAAACGTGTCTATTTTGCCATTTTTCTGCATTTTATACATATTTTATGTCTTTTATGCCTTTTGGGCCTTTATTTTTAAAAATTTCTAACTTTAATATTTTTAAAAAATAGTTTTGATGCATAATATCATATTTTAGTTCATTATAAACAAAAAATTTATACATTTGAAATCATACAAATATCATAACATCATAAAAACCATTAATACGTTTAGCTCCAGCTATGAGTTATGAAATGAAAATAAGTTTTAATAAAAAAAAAGTGCGTTTAAAATGAGAATCAATGAAGTTTTACAGATTACAAATTAAAATAATATTTTAAAAATAATTAAAAACTTAATTATTTTGATTTAAAATAAAAATTATAAAAATAAATGCCTTTTTTTACTGCTTTTTAAGGTTTTTTAAAATGCTTTTTAAGCCTTTTTGAATGCATATTTATATGCAAATGAATGCCATAACATACGTATCCATTCATTACATAATGTCATGTCATACCGACGTCACGCTCGTCAGCGATCGATGCCATAACCCCTCCCCCCGTCTGGCGTGCGTCCAATGGGACGCGTGTTGGCGCGATCGCTGATTGGCCGACAATATCATCCGAGACATGATTTCACATGAGATCACCTGATATGAACTTGACGTGCAGTTCGCCTGTCGTACAGCTATAGTAATGCGTGTCTGATCACTAAACGTATGATAACATTCCACACTCTGCGAGAGGAAAGTTTGATTATATATGTGCCGTATATATATTGTCGTTGAGAGAGACACCGCTCAGTGAGACAGTCAGACAGTGACACACTCTGTGACACATCACACGCCGAGTCGAGTATCCGATTCACACACGATCGACGATTCAATATTAGCTCAATCTTCACATTGAAAGCATCGCAATGCCGGCCGTTTCGGGTGAAGCGGTTTACTGTTCGGACTGGGCGTCGGGCGACGTCTCGCAAATGCCCGTCTGGGAGATGGACGACGACATCGTCATCAGCGGTATCGCCGGTCGTTTTCCCGAGTCGGACAGCATCGACGAACTCAGTCAAAACCTGTATAATAATGTCGATATGATTACTGAGGACGAGAGGAGATGGCCTTTAGGTAACTATATTCACATCTATTCTCATAAATTCCCATATATTCCCAAATATTGCCAATTATTTGCATGACTATCATAACTGTATTTGACTCCAGGCTTGTACGGTCTGCCGACTCGAAGCGGAAAAATAAAGGATTTAAGCAAATTTGACGCTCAATTTTTCGGTGTTCACGGAAAGCAGGCCAACCTTATGGACCCGCAGGCGCGGCTTCTGCTCGAATTGACTTACGAGGCTATGGTCGACGCCGGTATGTCTTGTTTTTTATTAGTTTGTAAACTTTGATACGTTTGACAAAAGTTTGAGAAGTGCTAAAGAGTGGCTTTGATTCGTAAAGGTGTTAATCCGCAATCGCTTCGAGGCTCCAAAACGGGTGTATACGTGGGCGCGTGTGTGTCCGAAGTGGAAGAGGGTCTGGCTATGGATATATCGAAAGTGTCGGGTTATGCGCTCACGGGTTGCAGTCGATCCATGTTTGCGAACCGCATTTCGTACACTTTCGATCTCCAGGGACCGAGTTATGCGTTGGACACCGCCTGCTCTTCAAGTTTTTTAGCTCTACAGCAGGCAGTTCTCGGTCTGAGGACTGGTCAGTGCGACGCGGCTGTTGTCGGCGGAGTCAATATCTGTTTGAGACCGGTTTCGGCGCTTCAGTTTCATAAGTTAAATATGCTGGCAATCGACGGAAAATGTAAATTTTTAGACGCCTCGGGAGACGGTTATGTGCGCTCAGAAACGTGTTCAGTTATATTCTTGCAAAAGAAGAGCGAAGCGAATCGCATTTACGCGACTATACTTCACGCCAAGACCAACACCGACGGACACAAAGAGCAGGGAATAACGTACCCGTCATGGAAAGCACAGGCGGCTCTCATGAAGGCGACGCTACACGAGGCCGGAGTCAACCCGTCGGACGTGAAATACGTTGAGGCTCACGGAACGGGCACTAAGGCTGGCGATCCATCCGAGGCTCAGGCAATTGCCGAAGTTTTCTGCAATAATCGAAGCGAACCATTACTAGTCGGTGGCGTGAAAAGCAATTTAGGCCACTCGGAACCGGCGTCCGGATTGTGCTCTCTCGCCAAAGTTCTGATTGCGTTTGAAAATAAGAACATTCCCGCAAATCTGCACTTCAATTCTCCCAATCCTAACATTCCTGCGTTAGTGAGCGGTAATATTAAGCCTATCGTGCAAAACACTCCTTTCAATGGAGGAATAGTGGGACTCAATTCGTTCGGATTCGGTGGCGTTAATGTGCACGTAGTCGTCAAATCTCACGATAAAGAAATAAAACCCGAAAACTATCGCATAATCGAAAATATTCCTCGACTTATTCCAATATCCGGTCGAACAGAAGAAAGTGTTAGTTATATATACGATTTTATTGAACAGAATCCCCAAAAAATTACCCGAGAATTATTAGGGCTATTAAACAATGTGTCGAAAACTACTGAATCTTCGGGAATGAATTATCGCGGATATTTGCTCGCAAAGCAATCTCAAGACGAATCGATCGCTTACTCGCGAGAAGTGGCGCGCGTTCCCGAAAAGCGTCCGCTTTGGTTCGTGTTCTCAGGTTTGTTTGTTTTGCTTATTTGGCTTTCTTTCGTCCATTTAGGGTTCATTTACTGTATTTATAAATTGTTAAAGGTATGGGCAGTCAATGGACAGCAATGGCCAAAGGAATGATGAAATTGGAAATATTCGCGAAATCAATTGAAAAATCTGCAAATGTTTTGAAAAAATATGGCGTCGATTTATTGCATTTGATTTTGAGTGATGACGATCAGGCACTCGAAACAACAATCGCGCCTTTTGTATCAATAGCTGCCGTTCAGATAGCTTTGGTCGACTTTTTACGCGAACTCGGTGTCGAACCCGACGGCATAGTTGGCCATTCAGTCGGCGAACTGGGCTGTGCTTACGGTGACGGATGTTTTAACGCCGAACAGATGTTACTCGCGGCCTATTGGAGAGGCAAATGTGTAGAAGACGCACATTTGCCACGAGGTTTGATGGCAGCCGTCGGTCTGTCGTGGGAAGAGGCCAAACGTCGCTGTCCTAAAGGAGTGGTTCCCGCTTGTCATAACTCTGAAGACTCGGTTACTATATCAGGAGCCTATGAGCCAACTCTCAAATTCTTAGAAGAATTACGCGCCGAAAATATATTCGCTCGTGAAGTCAAAAGTTGTGACGTTTCGTTTCACAGCTATTTTATGGAAGCCATCGCTCCAACTCTACTTCAAAAACTAAAAGAAGTCATTCCCAAATCTGTGGCTCGCAGTTCGCGTTGGGTTAGTTCATCAGTTCCCGAGAGCCGATGGAATGAAGATTTGGCCAAATATTCGGCGCCCGCTTATTATGTCAATAATTTGACTTCTCCTGTATTATTTCAAGAAGCCATACAACACGTTCCCAAAAATGCTATCATCATTGAGATCGCGCCTCATTGCTTACTTCAAGCTATTTTAAAACGCAGTCTCGGATCTGAAATATCTTATATCGGATTAATGAAGAGAAATAACAACGCCGGCAATTTGGAGATGTTGTTGTCCGCTGTCGGCAAACTTTATATGTTGGGACTCAATCCGAAAGTCGAGAATCTTTATCCAAAAGTTGAATTTCCAGTACCGCGCGGAACGCAGTCAATAAGTCCGTTAGTAAAGTGGGACCACTCGCAGAACTGGTTGGTCACTCTATATCCGGAATACTTCAATCCAAGCAGTTCTTCCGATTATGTCGTTAAAGTCGATCTCCAAGAAGCAGAGGATGAATACATTGCTGGCCATTGTATAGATGGTCGCGTTCTATTTCCAGCCACTGGTTATCTAATGCTGGCCTGGAAAATGTTGGCCAAAATGAAGGGTCAATTTCACGACAAATTGCCGATCGAGTTCGAAAACGTGACGCTACACAGAGCCACCATTTTGCCAAAACAGGGTCAAATCAAGTTTGTCATCAGAATGATGGAGACGAGCGGCGAATTTTCGGTGAGTGAAGGCGGAACTATTGCCGCCACCGGACGCGTCTTCGTTCCAGAAGACAATTTTCTCAATTTACAACACTTGCTCACTGATGGTTCAGTCACTAATGTTGACGACTTAAAATTGGAACCCAAAGACATCTACAAAGAATTGCGAATTCGCGGCTATGATTACGGACCGTCTTTTCAAGGTCTAACCGAAGCTACTGCTGATGGACGTCACGGCAAAATTAAATGGTCTGGAAGTTGGATTAGCTTTGCTGACGCTATGCTTCAAATTGGAATTCTGGGCAAATCGACGCGAGGACTCTATCTTCCAGTCAGGTTTCAATCAGTCCGATGCGATCCTAGAATTTTGGCTCAATCGGTAGAAGAAGCCGGTCCTCAATCGGCATTGAATGTGGTGTGCGATCCACGAGTAAATGTTTGCGTTGCCAATGGCATCGAAATTCGCGGTTTGAAAGTGAATTTGGCGCCTCGAAGACAAGGAGCACAAGTTCCCACTCTAGAAAAGTATGCTTTCGTTCCCTATATAGAAAATAATGCTCTCGAAGTGTCGGACAAAAACAATTTGGAGGAATATATACAAGTTTGCTCTTCTCTCGCTCGTAAAGTATTGGAAGCTTCCGGAAAAAGTTCAGCGCAAATACGAGAAATATTGAATTCATTCAAAGAAGCGGATGAAAGCGTTCTTAAGAGTTATTTAGTCGCTCCTCTCGCAGAACACGCTTTGCTTAAAGCGCTTAAAGAACTGATCACTGCTGACAAAAAGGCATCGCTTAAAGAAAGCGTACAAAGAATTTTAAGCAAATATGGAAAAGAGCTCTCAAACGATATTCTCGCGAACGTCTTTACTAAACAGCGCTTCATTCGTCCAGCTTTGGATGTTGTCATTGAAAATTTAACATCAAGAAAGTTAAACGTTCTCGAAGTGAACTCCAGCTTTAATATACTTCAAAATTTGATCATTTCTCTCGTAAATTCGTCTGGTTTTACACTGAACGTGAATTACACTCTCGCTCATCCCTCGCCCAAAGATCTACCTGAAGATCTTGGAGAGACGAAAATCTCGGAATGGAATGTCGCCAAATCGAAAGTGCCGTCTGAAGCCTCGACTCAAGACTTAGTTATCTATAAAGATGTCTATTCGTGCGCCACCACTGCGAACGGCGTTAATTTGGAAGCATTACTCGAATCTCTTTATTCAGCCGTTAAAGATAATGGATTTGTTATCGCTCTGTTGCGTACAAAACTCACTCCCGCTGAGCGTTTCATTTATAAGGTTAGTGAACTCGATATTCCTGCCAATAAATCGGAAGAATTTTTAGCGAAAGCCGAAAAAGTTGGCTTTTTAATTGTTAGCAATAAATCCGATTCCGAAACTTCATCAGTAATATTGTTGCGAAAAGTGACTCCGAAGAGTCCAAATCAAACTATTTTAGAAATAGTTAATTCGAAATATGAAACATGGGTCGATAAGCTCAAGGAAAAAATACAGGAACACCAAAGCAAACAAAACGGTGAAAATATTTGGCTCGTCGCTAATGATTCACCCGCTAATGGAGTTGTAGGTCTGGTTAATTGTTTACGCCAAGAACCCGGTGGTGACAAAATTAGATGTATATTCAATGCTAGCAAATCAGGCAAAAGTAGAAGCGCGTTACCAGCCGTGTCTTTCGAGAAGTCCATCTATTCCGACGTCCTTAAGAAAGACTTAGTTATGAACGTTTATCGAGACGGAAATTTTGGATCGTTTAGACATTTCGACTTAAATGAAAACAGAAACGAAGATTTAATCGAAACAGAACACGCGTATCTCAATGTGACCACAAGAGGAGACTTGTCGAGCTTGCGATGGTATGAGGCACAGCATAAGTATTGGCCAACTTTGAACGCTACACACAAAAATCCAAACGAAGTTTTGTGTAGTGTTTATTACGCACCTCTTAATTTCCGCGACATAATGTTAGCCACCGGAAAGTTACCTCCCGATGCTCTGCCCGGCGATATGGCTCTTCAGGATTGCATTCTCGGTCTAGAATTTGCGGGTCGAGATCAGAGTGGCAAACGAATCATGGGAATGGTTCCCGCCAAAGGTCTCGCCACAACCATCGTCATCGACGATCCAGAGTTTTTGTGGCCAATTCCCGATAGCTGGTCAATGGAAGAAGCGAGTACTATACCAGTCGTCTATGGAACAGCCTATTATGCTCTTGTCGTTCGTGGAGGTCTTGAGCCCGGAGAGAGTGTTTTGATTCACTCGGGAAGTGGTGGTGTCGGACAGGCAGCCATTTCTATTTGTCTCAGTATGGGTTGCGAAGTCTATACTACGGTTGGAAGTAATGAAAAGCGAGAGTACTTGAAAAAAGAATTCCCGCAATTAAAAGACAACAATTTCGCTAATTCTCGAGACACTAGTTTTGAGCAGCACGTTCTGAGACAAACTGGAGGTCGAGGAGTGGATGTCGTTTTGAATTCATTGTCCGAAGAAAAATTACAGGCGAGCGTCAGATGTCTCGCACAACACGGAAGATTCTTAGAGATTGGAAAATACGATTTATCGCAAAACAATCCTTTGGGTAAGCGATTTTGAGAGCTGATGCAAACGAATATTATGTTTGAAGTAAATCATATGCAACTTATAAATGAAATACTTATTTATTTCTATAGGAATGTCTGCATTCTTGAAAAACATAGCTTTTCATGGTATTCTTTTGGATGCTCTGTTCGGACCGTCTGCAAGCGCCTCACCAGGAATTGCTGGTCATAAGCAAGAAGTGGCAAAATTGATTCAGGAGGGAATTAAAAGCGGTGCTGTTCGACCTCTCAAACGCACTGTGTTCTCAAAATATCAGTCAGAAGAAGCGTTTCGCTTTATGGCGAGTGGCAAACATGTGGGAAAAGTCATTCTAAAGATAAGAGACGAAGAGCCGCAAAGAAATGTTGCGCCAACAAAATTATTGGTAAAAGCTCTTCCGCGCACTGCACTCCATCCGCTCAAATCATATATAGTTACTGGAGGTTTGGGTGGATTCGGTCTCGAATTATCGAATTGGCTCGTCGAACGTGGAGCTCGAAAATTGGTACTAACCTCGAGAAGTGGTCCCAGAGATGCGTACCAACATTTGTGTATTAAACGCCTTCGCTCAACCGGTGCTCATGTGATTGTTTCGACCGCCAACGCCTCGACCAGCGATGGCGCGACTCAGCTAATAAAAGAAGCCGCTTCTCTCGGTCCTGTTGGCGGCATTTTCAATTTGGCTATGGTTTTAAGCGACGGCTTTATTGAAAATCAGACTTCCGAATCATTCAAAACAGTGTGCGCGCCTAAAGTTGATGGAACTGTCGTTTTGGATTCACTCAGCAGACAATTATGCCCTGAATTGGAATATTTCGTTGCATTTTCGTCTGTTAGCTGTGGCAGAGGTAATGCTGGACAAAGTAATTATGGTTTCGCTAATTCTTCGATGGAACGAGTGTGTGAACTGAGAAGACAGGATGGATTGCATGGCTTAGCAATACAGTGGGGAGCAATTGGAGACGTCGGCATTGTCTCAGAAAATATGGGCGGAAATGATGTGGTTATCGGCGGAACTCTTCCGCAACGAATTCCTTCGTGTTTGTCAGTTCTCGATCGTTTCCTTCAATCTCAAGAAGCCATTTGTTGCAGTTTAGTTAAGGCCCAGAGATTGACTGAAAGTGTAGGCAAAAAACAAGATTTAGTTAAAACCATAGCAAATATTTTAGGAATAAAAGATTACGCTAACCTCAAATCGTCAACAACTCTCGCCGAGTTGGGCATGGATTCACTGATGGGCGTGGAAGTGAAACAAACACTTGAACGCGATTATGACGTTATATTATCCATGCAAGAGTTAAGATCGTTAAATGTCGGACATTTGCAAGAAATTAATGGCGGAAACGCAGTTTCGCCGGCAAATGGCAGCGATGGTCAGCTTCAACTAAATATTTCGATTCCAAGAATCGGACTGCCAGTGGACAGCATCGCTCGCCTCAATGACGTGACTGAAGGAAAGCCGATATTCTTTTTGCCACCACTCGAAGGAGTTTTCAATATTTTAGAGCCATTAGCGAAGCTATTAAAGAGACCAGCTTTGGGTCTAAATTGGACTCTGGCTTTCAAAGACATGTCTACCGTTGAAGAAGCGAGTGCTTATTATTTGGAAACATGTCAACGATTGAATTCTGGCAACGAATACGATCTGATCGGCTATTCGTTCGGTTCGGTGTTATCATTCGAAATGGGGCTTCAATTGCAACCAAAATCCAAAGTTAATTTAATATTATTAGATGGCTCTCCAACTCAGTTAATGGTGTTCACCGAGCAGTTCAGAGAGAAATATCAAGCAAATGACGAGAAAGTGCAACACGTCGAAGCGTTAGTCACGTTTTTGATGCAATTCGTTCCCATTGATTACCAAAAAGTCAAATCGCAATTGATTGAGATCGACGACCGCGAGGTGAGAATTCAAAAGTCAGCCGAAATATTCGTCGAACACGGCGGCCCGAAGTCGGACCCCAAAGACATAGCATTAGCCGCCGACGCTTTCTTCCGTAAAGTCAAAATGATGCACGCCTACCGATTCAATAAGAAATTCATTGGCGACGCACTTCTCATTAGAGCTGAAGAGTTTATTGTTAAAGGCAGTGAGCTTTCGCGTGATTACGGCATGTCTGATGTAAGTCATATTTATGCTATTGTTTTGCTTGAAGTCTAACCCATTTTTATTATTAGGCGGTCACTGGTAAATGTGAAGTTCACGTTATGTCTGGAAATCATAAAACATTCTTATTCAATAATTTGGAAAAAGTTGCTGAACTTATTAATGCTCGTCTATAGATTTATTATGATTAATATAATTTTATTTTCTAATATTTTTGGCAATTTTTTGCTCTATTATATTATTATTATTATGTATTTTTTAATCAATATGTTTTCGAAATAAATTTTATTATTGTATTTTTGGTTTGGATTTAAATAAATGTTTTTCAGCACATGGTTTTCATTTTTATTTTAATAATTAAATATTATAATTAATTTAAGGTTCTTTTTGAGTTCACTAAAATTTAACTAACATTATATATTAATTATAATTTATAAATCAATAATATTAAAAACAATTTTGTAAAATTAAAATTTTTGATCAAAAGAAATATAATTTTAAAAACTAAAAGTTTAAAAATTAGTAAAATGACATTAAAAACATTGATTTGTTTTAATGAATTAAATGATTACAATACAGTGCATGGCATACCTCAATACAGGTTGACTTTATTCAATTTAATTTTATTTGTTTACTGTATAAAAATAAAATCAATATCTTAATCAAGATTATAAATATCAAAATTATATTAGTCTAGAATTATACTTTTAAATGAATTTAAAATAATTAAAAACATTGAAAGATTTAATTATAGTAAAATGAAGACCTGTTGTGTCCGATATGCCAACGATTGGTAATAACAATTAAATTGATGTAAATAATTATGTTTACTTTAAAACATGCAAATAGGTTTGTTTTTACATAATAATATAATTATTTTGTATATATTCTTAAAAATAATGAGACAACGAAGAAAAACACGAACAAATAAATAAAGTGCAGTGCAATTATATTGCAGTGAAGTTCCTCAACACTGATGTGCTACAGTATGCCCCCGAAGATGACAACTCGATTTTGCTTACAAAAATAGTTGTCAAATCAAAAACTTGCTAACTTCGAGGTATTTTAACATTTTAAGTATAGCAAAACTCATTATTTACATATTAAATATCTATTGCCATCTAAGAAACTTTCCAACAGATGAGTTGCCAACTTCGAGCACGTACTGCAATATTAACCTTTACTTAGTCTAAATAAAAGTAAATTCTTTAAAACATGATCGTTGCGAATATTTATGGCAGCGAGAAATGAAATAAATGAAGATTTGTTTATAACTAGTTTATAATCACTTTAAGTTAAGTTAAGTTAAAAACTTTCACTTTTAAACTTATACTTTTAAAAATGTTTAAAAGCATAAGAAATAACTTTATTACAGAAAATACTGCACTCTAACAATAAAATACAAAACAATATGAATAATTTACCCAAAAGTACAGATTAAAACGAACGGAGAATCACATAAAAAAGAGAGCGCTGACAACGAGAGTGAGCCGATAAGGACAAGGATAAGGACAAGGATAAGGACACCTGTTTTACACCGGTCTCGTGCCTCAATCGGGTTCACTAACCGGAGAGTCAGCTCATCTTAAGCCATGATATCCGTAATCTTTTAAAAATTTTATGAATTATCAATACAGCATTTGAACCATTTATTTGTTTTATTTCTTAAAAATAACTATCATTTAATTCTTACCAATTTCTATAAAGTTTTAATTTTAATGTTTATATTGTATTTAATTTATATTATATTTATAATCAAATATATAATCAATATATTGACTCACTCTTAAATATTTAGTTATTAAAAAAAGGAAATATGAAATTATGGCAAATTACAACATATTTATTAACTCTTACTGCATATATTTCTAATTATAATTACACATAAAATTAAATGGAAAACCAATAATTTAATTGATATTAAAGATTGACAAAATTATGAAAACATTTACATCTGTATATTGTAGTGATTTTGTTTGCAAACCATACATATTATTCGCTTTCAGCAAAATTTGTATTTACAACGCAAGCGTTTCAGCATTTAAAGCGATTTCGTTTCACTTAATTTCATTGAATTTGTCTGTTTTGCGTCGCTTTCGAGCATAACGTTATGGACATCGACGACGAAATAGTCGAAGAGGTAAGACATGAGCCCATTAATGACAATCTAATGAGTTGTGTTTTAGTGCGACGTTTACCTCAACAAGAGTTTGTCGAAGTCGTTACACGTGTTTCAGTTCGCGTCGCGAGAGTCGCCGCTCAGCGAAAGCACGATTCGGGTGAGAGCGCGACCGTCGCATCGACTCTTCACCATCGAAATACCATTCGACATCGACGCCGACAACTATGACCGACGAAAGTGCGAACACATGACCACATTTGGTAGTGAGTGTGAAGTGAAGAGTGAGGCCAAGGGTGAGGCCAGAGGTGAGGCCAGAGCTGAACCGAAAGGGGAGGCGAAGAGCGAACACGAAAGTGGCGCCAAACTGATGACCACGAATGTGCTGAAGTCGTGCGGAGAAACGGCCGCCTTTGAGCAGTACTGCATCGCATTGGTTCGCAGCGACTGCTCCGAAGTGCACGTCACGCCACTCAACTCTGTCATCCAATTCAAACCCAGCTTTCATTATGTATTTATCGACAAAACTCAGTCCAAACATAAATCCAATAATAAGACTAATGTGAAAAGAGATTCGGACACAGAGATGTCGTGCTCTGAAGAAGTGGAGCCCAACGTTGACGTGCAGGCAATCACAATGAGGTTTGCAGGACCTGATGAGGAGCGCATCAAAAAGGCGAGAGAAAAATCGTTTAATTTTCTTCAGCAACAGTTAGCTAAAGATCCGTGGATTGATGTGAGCTATCACTCAATCGATAGCGAACGGTCCGCATCGGAACGAACTCTCTTATCGTATAACTCGTCTCGACTTAATAAAGCAAATGAAAGTCTCACCGCTAACAATAACTGCTCATTTAAAAATCTCGAACAATTTTTAACTAATTTAAAAAATTCGAGTAATCACAAAGTATGATGAATTCTAGCCCTGAAACCAATAATAGCTAGTCTTAACTAATTATAACTTATACATCAGAAATTAATAATTAATTAATAATCCAACACTTTGTTGCTTTCGAAATAAAACTAAACAATTTTGTTCATATTGTATATGTATTTGTCTAAATTAAAATGTTATATATTTTTAAATTGATGTTTATTGATGTAATCAATAAGCTTCGAAATTTATCCTATTTGACTATTAAATCCTATTCGACTATAATGATTATTTTAAGAAAAATTTCAAAAATGACAGACGCATATATTCATGATTATGACTACAGATTATTCTGTATTTATGTATTTTTCAGAAAAATAAGTGAAAATATAATAAAAACGTTAAAATTACTGAATTAATACCAATTGAAAATACAAAATTATAGATTTTTAAAAAAAAAATTGTAATTTTATGGTATCCTATTTTGAAAATGTGAAAATGTACATACTTTTCTTTTATACTTTATTAATTTATTTATTTTTGTGTTAATATCATTTTTAAATAAGTATTATAAGTAAATACGTTATAAGTAAAATTTATTTATAAATAAGTAAATAAATATAAATAAATTAGTTTTTGAATTAATTATTAACATTTTTATTTCTAAACTTAGAATTTAAGCATTACTTAACTCAAAATACATCTTTTAGAGTATTGAAGTGTGATTCATAAGCAAATAAATACTTAGTATTTCTGATGACCGCGATATAATGAAAAATACAGTCAACACAGGACTTCCTCTATCCTCATAAATAAATAAATGCAGTAATAATTTGATAACACATTTTCATTGTAAATTTTCATGAAAATTTCAATTTATATGATCTTCGAGAACACTTTTTTTTAATTTCTTATACACTTTTTTATATACTTGTAATTATTAATTTCAATTTAAATGTTTAGAGTTTTAAGGCAAATATTGATATTACCACACAAGCAAATTATTTTTAAACTTATAATA